>JAQJVL010000868.1:0-223242 GCA_035578905.1 Stictocephala bisonia
GAATGGGGAAAGTGATAATTTTGAAATATTCTGTGTGTATATATTGTGTTTTTCACTTCTAATGTTTAACGCGGATGTTGTTTTTGGGATGTGATGAAAAAGACATTGTTTATACATTTCATGTTTTAGTTGTTTTTTTATAGCGACTCGGGGGACACCTTTGGCTACCTTCTTTTCCTGCATATCGTAATTTAAAACGGAATAGGACTTTGCTCTTAAACCAATGATTTCTCTTTGCACCAAAAAGACTTAGACAGTCTAGCGGTCATGTTAGATGGAACTGAGATCGAAGAGGTATACACAACCAAATTCCTCGGAATACATCTTGATAAAGGTTTGGCGTGGGATTGCCATGTAGACCATGTTTGCTCAAAACTTTCCTCAGGAATTTATGTCTTGAGAAAACTATCAGAGTACTGCCCGACTCAGGTTCTGATGACGGCGTACTACGGAGTCATCTACCCTCATCTCTCCTACGGACTGACTGTGTGGGGTGGATGCTCAAACTCAAACCTCTCAAGAGTTTTCATCCTCCAAAAAAGAGCGTTGCGAACAATTGCAAAATTGAAACAAAGAGAGTCGTGTAAGCCAGTATTCAAAAATCTGAATTTGTTGACATTACCCTGCCTCTACATCTTGGAAACTTGTCTCTTTTTCAAATCAAAATGTCATGCTATAAGAGGTTGCGACATACACTCTTATGACACTAGAGGCAGGGGTGACTACCGTTCTGGGAGGCACAGAACGGTAGTTTATGAGCGACTGCCTGTACAGGCAGGAGTAAAATTTGTCAACAAATTGCCAAATTCAATTAAAAGTGCCCCCACGCTGAAGGCGTTTAAATCTCGTCTAAAAGCAAAGCTGATTGCAGAGGCATTCTACAGCTTAGACGAATTTATGGCACACAACTGGGAGACCTAGCGAAATTTATTGGGTTAGGCTACTGAGTGGGTTTATGAGATGAATGCGTGTATTAACGTGTTTTGTATGTTTGAAAGGGATCTCGATGGAAGAATGAATGGCTAAACAATAGCGAATAGCAATAATGGATAGCTTGACGATTGCAATGCATATTTTTACTATGTTGTACGCAATAAATCATTTATTTATTTATTTATTTCCCTAGCCGGATTGGAATTCATTTCATCTTTGAATTTACCTAACGCTTTTTTGTTTGAAATGCTGTAGCAGGGGTGGCTGGGTGGGTAGTCTGATGTATCGAAAAGGTGAAGTTCTTTTTTTATGTCAGCGTAAACGTCTGGTGTGTAAACATTGTAAAATAATGAATCGGTATCGGTCATGCAAAGCTTTATATTCTTCCCGTACTTTGCTATTGCCCAATTATAGTGAAAGTTGTACATGATGAATTTTGAGATTTCCAATACTGAGAACCCGACATAGATGGGTCTGTTTAAAAAGATTGTTTGTTTTTTCAATGCCAATCCTGCGATATCTTTATTGTATGCGAAGAATGTTTTGAGTCTGGGACTAGCTGTCCATTTGACCAATTGCTTTTCGTTGGTGACCAATTTAAAATCAATACGCGACCTAACATTTTCCAAGGATTTCCCGTACGTAGCGTTGTTCATTAATTTAAAAAAATCTTTTTCAAAGTTATTTTTCGCTTCTTTTCTTTTCTCTGTATTAAAATTAATAAATGGGGCTAACCAGGCAGACTGTTTAAAACTTAGGACTCTGTGGATGTTAGTCAGTACAAGTCCCAGTTGTAAGTAAAGTTTTAGAGTCCTGTAGTGTACAACATATTTGGTTTTGTCGCACAAGGTAGTTAGTAGTTTTTCGGTCTTGGCGGGTTTATAGTTTAGTTCGTCAAGTAGGTCCTTACAGTATGGGCAAAGCATATCGTCTGTCACTACTTTACGTTCGGGGGCCAGTGGAAAGTCAGAGTGTAGGTCATGAAGGTGGTCAGGGTAGTGCAGGTCCACTTCTAAAATGTAACCAGTGTCGGAGTCGTCGGGTACTTTTGTAAAGTCAGTGGCTTGTGGGTCGATCCATTTAAAGTCAGACTCTGGGAGTCTATCGGACATACTGGTCCCGTACAAATTATTACAATCAAGATAAAGAAGGTAGTTGGTGGGTTTTGTATTGTCGAAGTTAGGTAGGTAAGGGTTGTTGGCCTGGGCGTGCCGGTTAGGTATCATGGAGACACCGCCCCGGATCCCAGACTCAACGAAGAGGTGATGGTCAATGTCTGTAAGTAGTTCGAGTTTTACATCTGTCATTTTTAGCATGGAATTCCATGCCAGTCCGGGGGCAGAGTAGACGTTACATGGGTCAATGTCGTAGTAAGTCATACTGGTCGTCCTAAAGTTTTCAAAAACATCAGCCAATAACAGTACGTCAGTTAGTAGGTAAAGATCATGGTACTGTTTCATAGTGGTCATGTCAAAAGTATTCCAAACAAGTTGGGCATGGGTATAGTCTTCATCAGATATATGTGTTTGGGTCAGGTCGTTGTAGAACGCCTCCTTGGGAGGAAGTTCAGTGTCATTGAATTTAGACTCGTCCGTCATGTAAGAGTAGGGAAAGACGCCTTTGCGTAGAAGTAGTTCAGTATTAGTCATACACTGCCCTAAAATTTGGAATTTGGAAGCCCTGTCGGTAACTAAGTTGGACACGAGTGTGTCCAAAGAAGCGTTTAAAAATTGGAGTGAATCTAAAAATCGTAGTGACCCAAGGGTGACTGAAATGTACCGCTCGCTAGTAGTAGCGATACATGATAGTTTTTCTTCTTTGACTTTACCTAACCCTTGGATCAGGTGATGACAATCGTAACCTCTCAGGTTGTGAAAAAATACAGGGATATGATCGGGGACTTTGTAGTTTAGGTTACATGAATTGTGGGCGGGTCCTAGGAACTCACCCGTTAAATGATTGTGGTTGGCCACTTTGTCACCGTCTAAAGGTTTTTTACAAAGGTGACAGGTGGTAGCGTTTTGGAAGATAATTTTGTCTTGTGGTGACATTTTAATTGGGATATTCTTTTTAATAATTGGTAAGAGCTCTTTAGACTCCTCAATCAAACAATTTAGAAACGTGTCAACAACGTTGGGGCCACTATAGACTTTAGGTTGTTTTACTGGTTTACCGTTACTATCAATGATTACATAACAGAAGCCAGAGGGGACGTGATGGGCAGTGTTGGTCGTGTGTGACGTGGATGGATCGTTAATTGTAGTAGGGATAGGTACGAGAAAAGATTCAAAGTCACAGTAAATAGTGAAGGGGACTTTGTGAGTAAGTGTATAGTTTGTAAAAGACATGTATTTTTCGTCATCAGTCGGTAGTCTTGTCTTTTGTGCTCCATGAGGTGAACACAAAGGTAAGTGGTCAGTAAGCCGTAGTTGGGAAGAAAATCTGTGTAGACAGTAGTCACAGTAGAACCTACCACCATCGTGTTTAGTTAAGTGAGATAAGAGTCGGGACATGTCGGTAATCAGACAGTAGTGGGAGGAAGTGTCAGTAGTCAGTAGTAGTAAGTTTATGTGGTGAAGTCTGAATTTTTCTTTTGTTATGCGTAAAGGGTAAATTTCTTCTTTTTCAAAACTGAATACATTGACAGATAAAGCGGGATTTAGTTTTTCAAATTTATCAAGATCGGAAATTTTGACGGGGTAGCTAATCCCAGACATATTTATATTATGTTCCAAGGATTTATAATAGCTTACACGTCTATGTCGGTCAGGGTACAATTGAGAAAGTATAGAGTACAGGAAGCATTTATTGTCGTCGTTCTTAAAATTTATGATTCCTTGTTTGGGGTTGGCAATTTTTTTCGGGGTGGGTATGTAGGAAGAGGCGTACAAAGGTTGGAATTTGACAATGAATAGATCAAGTCGTAAAACATTTTCTATTACCCACCCACTGCCCCGGCTAACCCACTTAGCCACGCTTTCTAAAATTTTGTCTGTAGCTTCGGAATACTGAATATCTAGAGAATCGGAAGGTAGCAAAGGTCGAGTTTTGCCGTGAAAGAAGGGAGTGGTGGTAATTTCTTCGTTATTAACAATTTTGGAAAATTTAATTTGAACCGTGATGTACCATTTTACACCCCCGAGCCTGTTTAGGTGGTTATTTATTTCAGACAAGATTTTATTTTTATGTTCGGTCAGAACAGTAAGGGGGTCGGGATCGGAAGTGTCGAAGCGGCGGGAAATGGTGACCAGGTTGTCGTATATGGAAAAGGATTCCATCTTTTAAACAAAATTAAATCGGAAGAAAAACAAAGGGCACAAAGTATTGATTATTACTTTGAAATACCGTACAGAGAACGGCGTCCAAAATATAAAGGAATAATTACTGATATCGAGGAGCAAAGTGAAGACACGTCTGATCGGCGCGAGCGCAAGAGCAGAAGTGAGACAGATTGAATGTGTTGGTCGTTTATATAGGGATCGAGGGGGGAGTGGGTGAAACAAATTCAAAATACCGCACAAAGAACAAAGGTCAAAATGTAAATTACAAGAATAATTACTGATATTGAGTAGGAGCAAAGTGAAGACACGTCTGATCAGTACGAGCGCAAGAGCAGAAGTGAGAAAGATTGAGTGTGTTGGTCGTTTATATAGGGATCGAGGGGGGAGGGGGAGGGGGTGATTAGGTCCACGCCTAGACATGAAAACCAGTCTGGCGCCTGGAGCCCTATACCCGAGTTTCGCAGCCGCTGTATGAGTCACGCGCCTGTCCAGACTTGAAACTCCGATTACGTCATCCTGTGTAGTACTGTTTTTCAAAATGAGAAGAAGGGACTATGTACAATGTTAGTTAAGTGATTATTAAAAGACATTGAGCAAATAAAAGATGTAAAGCAATGATTGTGGTAATGGAAGTGGTTTCGATAAAAAAGTGTGTGAGAACTATTGGACTGTCAGTGCACTGAGCAGAGGCAGTGATATATGGTTTGTGAAATGATAGTGAATTAGTCCTTGAGTGTTGCTATAGTACAAAGGAAGGGATTTTTGAGGAAAAGAAGTGAGGCTAGGTGTAGGGGAACTGATAGGTTCTGGATAGGAAGTGAGGTAATAGAGAGTCCACAGAATTGATAATAAAAGTGAGTGAAAATAAGTAATGTAACCTAGGTAACATGTACACGCACGCAAAGTTGGGTGAAAATAGGAAGTTGTTAGTTAATGAAAGACAATGTGAAGCTTGTAGTAACGGACTGATAAAGCCTGTAAGTACAGTTTGATAGTCCGGTTAGGCATTGGTAAGAGTGAGAAGCTAGCGTATTAAGTTTGAAGGATGTCAGGTGTGTTTGATATGAAGTTAAGTAGATGGGAGTTAAAGGACCAAAAGGTTAACAGTGTATTAAATATAGCTGCCCCTTAATTTTTAAATAAACCGTGTATTGCGGGTTGCCTTGAGTATGTACTGAACCGTGATTAAATAGATAAGTATAGGTAGGATGTATGTTAAAGGAAGCCGTAGATGGGTACCCGAAGGTAAGAGCACATGTTAATAGTAACATTCAAAATTAATTTAAATAGGTAGGCTAACAGTACGTGTGAGAAAGATTACCTGTAAAGTGAGGAGGCAACCAATCAGAGTGTAGCATATGGGTGCGCATGCGCGCCAGACCAGTAGCTGACAGATGAATAGCGTACGAAGGTAGTCGTTGGAAGTACACGAAAGCATTTTATATAGTACATATGTAAATGTCTACCATCCTTTGCATTTTATATAGTATGACATGGGACTTTGGGAAGGGAGGAGGGACTTCCCTTCCGAAGGTGTCATGTTTCCGAAAGCATACGCTTAATTTTGCCACTAGGTGCGCATTTGCACAGAGAGCAATCGACATTTGTTATAGTGTATATTGCCACAGAGTAGCAAGTCTCTGCGCATGCACCACCCACGAACCGGTGTGGTCGCTAGGTGCGCTGTGATCGGTCGGTATTGCTGCTAGGGGCGTTGCGATCGGTATTGCCGCTAAGTGCGCTGAGATTGATCGACATTGCCGCTAGGTGTGCTGTGATTGGGTCAGCCACATAGAGTATAAGACATGTTACATTTGTTATAGTGTATATTTGAGTAGAGTAACAACGCGCATGCGCGCTGGACCAGCAGCTGACGCGTACGAAGGTAGCCGACGGTCGTCGGAAGTACACGAAAGCATTTTATATAGTATAACGGGGAAAAGGGTAGGAGTGTATTTTATGTAGTATGGTGTGGGAAATGTAAGAGAAATTTGGGAATTTGGAGGGAAATTTTGTAGGGGAAAATTCCCACGGAGGTAAGTACCACTGCTTCCGTTTCGGACGGTCATCTTGGGTCCACTTCCGGTCCACTTCCGGTCACTTCCGGTCGCCCCCAGTCCATTTCTGGTCACTTCCGGTCCACTTCCCGTCCACTTCCGGTCACTTCCGGTCACCCTCGGTCCATTTCCGGTCACTTCCGGTCCACTTCCGGTTCACTTCCGGTCACTTCCGGTCACCCCCGGTCCATTTCCGGTCACTTCCGGTCCACTTCCGGTTCACTTCCGGTCACTTCCGGTCAACCCCGGTCCATTTCCGGTCACTTCCGGTCACTTCCGGTCACCCCCGGTCCATTTCCGGTCCACTTCCGGTTCACTTCCGGTCACGTGACTGCCGCCATCTTGGATCCGGTCGCCATCTTTTGTATTTTATATAGTATAAAGACGCCATATTGGAAAAAAGTGCATTTTATATAGTATGACGTGGGAAATGTGAGGGAAATTTGGGAATTTTGAGGGAAATTTTGTGGGGGAGGGGGTGGGGGGTTTGCAACACTGCGCCGCCATCTTGGATCCGGTCACGTGACCAAAAAAAAGTGGGTCTCAAACCAGCAGAAAATAACTACTACCGAAGATACCCGAAGATACCCGAGAGTGGTGCCAGAACTGTCCTATATACACTACTTACATTTCTTTACTTGGTAAATAAAATTACAAGATGGATTGCTAATTGAAAATCAATAACATTTCCATAACAAAAGTCATAAACGTAACTTAAAAAAAAATAATAATTCAGTTGAGTTTTTATTTCAATATTCTTAGTATGTTTATTTAAATAATCAGTTGTCCCTCTCATGTGTAATTAACACAGATATTTTGTGACTGTACTGTTTCCTATATACATGACCCCAGCTAAGAACATGTATGCTAATACAATGGAGGTACTATAAGTTAGGATAGGAAAGGATGGTATCTTAAGGATAGGACAATGAGTTGACTTCCAAAAATTTATTCATGACGAGTTAAATATTACATCACAAACACATATCAAAAATAGGTCAATAAATTGTCAAGTAAAAAAAATAAAAATTTAAGAGTGGTGCTGACTTAATAGATTTTCTCATTAAATGAGAGCAAGCCTGTGAACGTATTACTAAAAATCTAGTAAAATATAAATGCTGAAAGACAGTTATTAAAGTTTGAATTATATGATATATGACGTCAAATAACTAAGATATCATCCAGGAAATATTGACTTTTTCCTGTATGATACCCCTATTGTGTTTTGTGGTTGTCAAATTGTCAAAATCACTAAGGATTATTTATTGCGACATAATAGAGTTGTATATCAAAACAACACATATTCCTAATTTAAGTAATAAGTATTCATTGCTAAATAATACTAATGATTGGGTTTTCAGTAAATATAAATTGTATCAGTGGTTGTTTTGTTTACTATAAAGATAGTGACATCGAAGGCCAGATAAATACTCGTATACTATCCTATACAAACTTACACCAGAGTTAGTTACCTTTACCAGTACCATTTACGTTATAACTAAATAAAAAGTACCATCTGATACCAATAACTTTGTAAAACTACCACTGGAGGTACCAACTAATACCATTAGCTGTTAGGTAATAAGATGATTGTACATAGTTGATATATTCTGTAGTTATAATATTTGATTTTTGGTATTTCACATTTTCACTAAAGCCAAGAGAGACAGAGAGAGGGTTATCTGCCCTTAGAATAAACATCATGCCACCCCAAATTCGAGCTCTCATTGGTGCTCCAGAATAAACTCTCCTCAGGCGACGGTTTCGCGCCCCACAAAACACACACACGCTTAGTCTCTCAGAGTGTAAGGTCGCGGGTCTCGTATACCCAACTAAGTACTTAGTGATTGTGTGCCTCTTTAATTCTCACTGTACCTCTTTAACTTTCTCGAACTCTGTGCTGCTCGTCCAGACCTTCAAGAACCTCGTTTGTGTGGTACGTGGTCGGTCTTCTGGACTTTCGAAACGCTCGTACTTCCGCGACTACTCTTCAGTGCTTTAGAAATGTGACAAAGGAAGGTGGACTGGATTACCAAAAGTGTCTCCAACTACTCCTGTTGGATACGTCGTCAACCAATCTCTGTGGTGAGTCAATTCTCTCTGATTCATTATTTCCGTCCTTAGTGTATTCCCCCGTCTGCTCCGGAAGAGCAGTGGTCCTCCATGTTCATCAACAGAAACACTAACATTCTCTACCCGATATTAGCCTTGTTAAAGTATCAGCGGTGGTACAAGCTGATACCAATAACCTTGTAAAACTACCAGCGGAGGTATTAGCTGATACCAATAACCTTGTAAAACTACCAGCGGAGGTACCAGATGATACCAATAACCTTGTAAAACTACCAGAGGAGGTACCAGCTGATACCAATAATCTTGTAAATCTACCAGGGTAGATACCAGCTGATACCAATAACCTTGTAAAACTACCACTGTAGGTACCAGCTAACATCATTAGCCTTGTTAAAGTATCAGCGGAGGTATCAGCTGATACCAATAACCTTGTAAAACTACCAGCGTAGGTACTAGCTGATACCAATAACCTTGTAAAATTTATTTGACTTACAGTTAAAGAGAAAATACCTCTTTATTACTAGAATACGTGCTTTTAACTATGACCAGTAAAGATAACTGCAATATGGATTATAGAATGATACAATATAATTATGATGAATCTTGTAAATACGTTCTGGATAAAGGCAGGTTCTTATTTGGTACAATTTATTATTTCACTGTTTTAAAGCAATATTTGGAGTAGACATAAAATCGTACATTGTTCTTTTAGAAACCTTTCTTTTACGTGCTTGCCTTGAGATGAAGGTTTATGAATATTAATTCTATAAGACCTGTTTCTTTAAATTTTGTTTATGTCCTTATTGGTATGTGGTATACAATATGACAGTGAGATTTAAACCAGTTTTGCATTCCACAAGATGCCCTCTGAGTATCGAAAAGTCACTGAACACTTATTGCATAAAGAGTGTTGTTGGACGTCTTGGCTTAATATATGAACTAAAAAGATTATTAACTATTCATACTATCCTCAATATATTTCAGCAGCACTAGAATCACCTAAAAGAAGGCTAGATGCACAAAGGAGGTGTAAACGTTACCTGGACGAGATTAACTATGTTGTGTTTTGGCCCTTAGAACGTCTAAATCGTCAAGAACTGGCAACTTGTTTTTTAAGTTCTATTTTACCTTCTTTTTAAAGTATATAGAGGTGAACCATTATAAGTGTAAGGATTTTATGTAAATGTATTAATTTGGATCAATAAATAACTGGTGAATTAGGATCAAAGTTAGCTAAGTTTGTTAACACTTGTCATTTGTTATCGTCTTTTAATTTTATGTCGATGGCGTATCCTAATAAACATATATTTTCTTATAAAAGAGCGTTACTAACTGTTAATTGGCTAGATGATGTTTTTAAGTTTGTTCACAGGATAATTTCTATCTCTTTGGAGAGAGCAGGTACCAAGATCATATATATATATATATATATATATATATATATATATATATATATATATCTCCATTATTTGTGTCATAGCAAAACTAATTTATAAAGTTATTACCAATTAATTACCTCCTTAAGAGAATGCATTATTTTATTTCTTCTCATCTATGGCTAGAGAGCCTACCAACACTAACTAGTGTGTCATATTGTCTAACCATGGCTGGTCTAGCTTTAAAAAAGTTTGGTGGATCAAATGTATCTAGATTTCCTTCAGGTTCCTACGTGTACAAACCCATACACGTACAGAGGTATTGGCCCACCCGCCCAGCCATACACGTACAGTGGTATTGGCCCACCCGCCCATCCATACACACATACAATAACACAGTACGTAAAGGGTGGGTGGATGAGTCAATGCCACACTACGTGTATTTGAGGGTGGGTCGGCCTTGCCATAATAAGCGTTTGGGAGGGCTAGGTAGTAAGTAGTGAATATTAAATGTCGGCACTACTGGCGCAGTGCTGTGACCCACTTGGGGACAAAGTGCTGCGTAGATTGTAGGTGATAGGTTTTATTAATATGCTCGGACTTTTCATACCAACATGGCGTCCGTTCAGTGTTTGCTATCGGCGTGGACACTACTTGAGAAGTCTGGTGTGTCCGTGTTGACGTTTAACTTTGAACAAGAAATAAGGAAATCTGATTTTATCTCTACCAAAAGAGAGAAGTTTACAATAGACGTCTGTTGTAAGGCTGGTGTTACATCAGGCTTGCATTGATACATTGTTCGATTGTTAAATAGGTAAGACTCCAAAACATACTCTTAAAGAATCCGCTGTCTTTTGACATTTTCATTTTCTAATATGTTGGGTAAAATCCAATCTCCGCGATTGAGTCTGAGAGTGAATTAGGATGGCTTCGTTTCGAATTCTGGTGTCTACAGTCTGTATACGGTAGGGTGGCGCACGGACCCGCCAGCTACCTGTGTCTGTCCTTTTCTCCCCCCGGCGCTCGCGGCTGTTTCCATAATGAGTCACCAACTAGCCCCTCTAATAGAATTATTAACTTTTTTTACTTTCTCATAATATCTCAATTTTAATAGAATATTTGTAAAGTACTAACAAAACTAAGAAAAGTGATATAAAACACGATGTGCTTTGATTATAAATAACGAAATGGTCGAAAGTTATTTTTTAGCCGGAATACTGTATGATTTGTTAAATGTTTTATATTTCTCATAATTCCCTAATCTTGATACAATATTATTTTAAGAGTTCTTTGAAAAAAGGTAGAATAATTTAAAACTATGTTATCGCATACTATTTAATCAGCCAAAATATCATTAAATAGGCAACATTACATACTTTACAGTTTATTTGATTAATAAATCAACATTATTTTATATTACTCCCAGTAATCTTCTTCAAGCCAAAGTATTTAGTGTCCAGAAGTTGAGCATTTTCCATTTATCTTCCATGTTGTTTCCGTGTGACACTGAAATAAAACAAAATCGCGCTAAAACCAATATACAATATTTTAAGATTGCAGTTAATTTTTTACCATTCGTTATATTTTATTACTAGTTCTAATGACATTAAAATGTTTTAAAGCATACACTGAAATGTTACAGTTATTCATCAATCATCGCAACCTTATTGTCATGACTAATAAAGAAGTAGTAATATCTTATTATACTCTACTTATATTAAAAAAAACGTTTAAAGTCTCTGTAAATTTGAAGATAATTATTTTGTTTTACTGTATACTATTATCATATTTTTATACCCTTTTTGTAATCATATATATTACGTCCAATAAAATTTTCTAGGTAAATAGATTTTATTTTTTATTTTACCTGATTACTCTAGAGGTGACACTCCCAGATCGTCATCGTCATCGCTGGTATCCCAGTCACTGTCATCCGATTCACCAGGGGCCAGATTAATGACTAGTTCTTGGACACTGACGTCATCAAGTCCTTCGTTTGTCCAGTCTGCCTCGACTTCTTTCTTGACGTGTTCAACGCATTTGCGCCAATCTTCTGAGGTGAAGGAGTTTACAGCTTCCATAAACAAATCCTGAACATCGTTCAATTTAAATGTAGTATTCCTTGCTGCTACATACCGCTTCAAAGTTGACCAAACCAGCTCAATTGGATTGTAATTACAGTGGTACGGTGGCAGTCTGATTACTTTAAACCCACGCTTACAGGCTTCTTTATCTATTACGTAAGATTTTCTTTGTTCCTTATGCAGCTTTACAAGACTGTATAGTTCTGGCTTCCGCATGTCTGGTGAATATGAAATGCCGCGAGTTTTTAGCCATTCCTCCATTTCACACTTTCGTGAGCCAGATGTTGGCGCTTTGTTGGCTACTTGAGAGTGGTAAGGTGCGTTGTCCATTACTATTGTCGAGCCACCTTTTTTCAAAGAACTCTTAAAATAATATTGTATCAAGATTAGGGAATTATGAGAAATATAAAACATTTAACAAATCATACAGTATTCCGGCTAAAAAATAACTTTCGACCATTTCGTTATTTATAATCAAAGCACATCGTGTTTTATATCACTTTTCTTAGTTTTGTTAGTACTTTACAAATATTCTATTAAAATTGAGATATTATGAGAAAGTAAAAAAAGTTAATAATTCTATTAGAGGGGCTAGTTGGTGACTCATTATGGAAACAGCCGCGAGCGCCGGGGGGAGAAAAGGACAGACACAGGTAGCTGGCGGGTCCGTGCGCCACCCTACCGTATACAGACTATAATAAGGATCTAAATAAAGACCCCTGGTTTTTACAATACTAACTAATAACATAACTTAGAATCCAGTTGTTTACTGATATTATCGTAGATCATTTTACGTCTCATTTGCTTGGACCTTCTTATGCTGAGTGATTGACAAAGTAGGAAATAAATATGAGACTTGACAAAAATACCTGTTTCTGTCATTGATGATCTGTCTACTGTTCCGGTGAGTGTGGTATCGACAGCTGAGAAACAAGGAAGTAAAGGTGGACCACATAAGTTAAAACATCTGGCTCAATAGTTAGAGCACTGTTTTAAGATGCGTATGATGTAATAGAAAAGTGGTTTTTACACAACTACTTGTAAAAAGGTGTAATTTTTTTAGTGTAGGTAAGATTGTTTGTTTAAAAAAACTTTCTTAGTGGTTTGAGTGAATACTATTTATCTTAGCTCATTCAATCGTAACCTTTATCATAATTTGTCACAAATTGTATAACTTTCAACAAAATCACACATAAAAACGTAACCGATAATTTAACATTTATGCATGATTTTAGAATACTTATTTATATATTTTTATTAGATTAATTTAAATAAATACAATGACCTAGCAATATTTAAATAAATATATAAGACCTAGCATAAAATAATATTTCTAAATGTTTGACGTTTAACTTTGAACAAGAAGTAAGGAAGACTGATTTTATCTCTACCAAAAGAGAGAAGTTTACAATAGACGTCTGTTGTAAGGCTGGTGTTACATCAGGCTCGCATTGATACATTGTTCAATTGTTAAATAGGTAAGATTGGAGCCTATCCACAAGCTTTCTTATAAACCGTAAATTAGTATTTATATACTTAAAAATACCATAGAAACATCAATATAAATATAAAATAGTAAAATCTGATAGAAATAATAAAGTTCTAAACTAAAATAAATGCAATCATATGTTTACAACACACAGCTGTAATGTGACCATGTCGGAGAATAGCTCTGTTAGTAATGTATGGACTATTAGTGTGCCTTAACATCTTGCTTCATTAGTACCCTGTCAAGCCAACTGACTTATGATGGGCCTTGGTATTAACATGCATAGGTAGTCAAGTATATCAGTTTATCCTTTACGCCAATCTACTTACGATAGTTAACCATTGAAATTATTACTCGTTTTTACGTCATGCACGAAAAGCCCCTTTTTAAATTTTCATATTGAAAACAACATGTATGGTGTTTTTAGAATTTTTTTTATAAAAATTACGAAAATTAACAAAAGTTCACAACTATACCTTAAAATAAAAATCAAATGAATCTGTAGTTTAATATATTTAAACCATAATAACATTTGTTATGTTAAAATTTTAGAAATGTATTGTGTAATCGTCGTATTATTAATTACATTTTTTAAGAATATTAAACGTTCTATTATGGGTAATTAGTAACTTCTGCTGTTCAACACAGAAGACACAATAACATATTTTAGTCATTTGACACGTTTTATTGCAAGTGGCAACAGGTGTTAAAAAAGGGATTAACTGTAAACATTTTTATGGTGTAAGGAATCAAACAGATCGGATAAATAGAACATTAAACAAATAGTTTTAGTTAAAAATTCTGTGTTGACACAGTAATGTTAGTAACAACAGTAAAATATACCTCTTAAACAATAACGTGATGTGGTTTTACCAGTTTGTTTTTTAAATTAACCTGTTATTTTTTTCTGTAAATTGAACTATACTAAACGGACGAATATAATTATTATAATACTATATTACTAACATTTTTATGCAAGTTAAACATTTGGAAAGTTACAAACTAGAAATTAAAGAGCTGCCTCTTTTATAAACAAAAGAAAAACGCTTTAAAATACAATATACAGTACATACATATATACAGTATACAATATACAGTATAAAGTTATAAAGTACATACATTTTGATTTATAGTAAAGAGGCCATTAACGTTTTGTAAGAGTGGGGAGATAGTAGATAGTAACTCACAACGATTATTAATGTAGTATATTGCTTGTTTAAATAAATTATTTATGTTACTCATATTGTTTCAAGAGAATTAGTATTAGTTGAAATTCTTAGATTTGACTCATTATCATCATTAACGAAATTTATAGAAAAAAAGTGAATCTACTGTATAGACAGTCAGTATGTATTCTGAAATATTTAAAGACATAAATAAGAAGTATTTCTAAACATTACAAAAGGATCGTAAGTTAAACTGAAGTTAAGAATAACAGAAAATTGCACAGTACTTGTTTATTTTCCATATTATATCAAGAATCCTTTGCTGTCAACTGAGAAACAAATGTTATACATACATTCTACTTATTTCCAAGTTACTTTTGGTATAGTGGAGAAATTTTGATCTTTTAGAAGAATATTTCATTCCTTAAACCACTTATGTAAATGTTAGTTGTATATTTAAAGCAGAGCTATACCTGCAGCCAGCCTAAGTGTATTGCTAAGAGTTATTGCATCAAGTGCCATAACAACTTATAAACAACTTCCCATATTCCTAACATATTATTTTATTATGATTACCATTTATATTTGGGAAAATAAATACTATTACGCACAGTTATATATACTGATTGTGTCAAAAGGGCGCCTGATATATAATTTGGTATCGCATGAAATTATGTATATTTCACAATTGAACTTCGTCTGGTAATTAAATTTAGAAAATAAAAAAAATCTGAAAGTTTTAAAATATTTAGAGTGAATACTCTTGAGAAGTACCTTATATAATAAATTTCAGTTCTCATGATAAAAAATGGAAACACATCTTAACTGTTTTTGTAACTTAAAAACCTTTTTTGTGTCAAAATGAAATCAATTAAATTTTTATTCTTTCGATAAAATAAATTATTTTTTGTAGTTGAAAGAACATTTGCACTCATATTATTATGTACAGTTTTATTGCATATACTCAATGAACACATACAAAATATAAATAGAAATAAAATTATTTTTGAATAATTTATTAAACGTACAGTAAGCTACTAAATGTTATGTTGTTTATGTTTTAAAATAAAAACGTAGACTTTTAATGCAAACTGCTTGTTAGTAGTAATAATAGCTCTCTTAAAATAAAAATCTTCTAATGCCATTTTGTTTAGTTACCACAAACGTAATAAAACATTCAACATTAACAATAATTAACGCATACAAAAAATGATTTTGTAAATTAACTTATTTCCATTGTAAAGAATTAATTTGTAAGAGAGGCTTAATGTGTTTCCTTGTCTAATCTTAGATAGTAGTATCGTTTAGATGGAAGGTTACTTTCAACCTTTATATGCCATGTTTATAAAGGTTTAACTTATTTCATGAACAAGTTTAAGTGATATTTATAAATATATTTATGTAACACATTCAATACACACTGCATGAATCCATAATTCTTAAAGGTGATTAAAGTAACTTGGGAAATTATTTTTGGAAGTAATTAAACAGTACCACTACAGTATAGTCACTTGATTTGAGCCTTACATAAACTGAACATCTAGGTGGATTGAATCTGACATTGTGTATGTTTTCTAGGCGTACATCATGATTTATAAAATAAAAAATAAATATGTGATGACTCTAAACGGTCCTTATGGTGCGATTTAATACCGATACAATTAAGACGGGTGCTCTATATTTAATTAACTCTGATTTAATTTTTAATTGAGTTAATTGTATGAACTGAACATTTTACTATTTATACCTACAACATTCATCTAACAAAATAGCATATTATTAAATATAAATCAATCCTTAAGCATCCAAAATATGTTATGTGTAAATTATAACATATAAAAATTTGTTGAATTAATTGGAATCTTATGCTTAAAGAAAATCTTTAACAAATACCAATTGTAATGGGCTCATGAAAGTTATTGTGTTTGTCAGTATCGTGGTATGACCTGACACTCCCAGGTTAAATAATTAGTTTTGAAATGTTTAAATGTATACAGATCATGAGTAAGAGACACAACTACATCAATTTGTTAGTCTAACTTTTGGGCTTGGTTATTTTAACCACGTTTATGATTGCTCGTCAAGTATTATGTTTTAGTCATAATAAATGTCCCTTACTTTTGTTTCGTGTGGATAAGTAACTGTTTGAAATTAAAATTCACTTCAACTACAGACGTACAAAATGTCAACGTAGGTGAGCCACCACATTCACAAATGTTTGTGTAGTTGTATTTTACTTACTTTTTACTATTTCTACTACAAAAATGATGTACCCTATTTGTAAAGAACACATTACTTATGACTGTACAATATTATTATGCATATACACAGTTATCGTTTTTTAAGCGTGTGCTGTTGTAAGCGTGTGAAAAATATTGTAAATAATTATTTAACGATCAGTAAAGATACTAAATATTATGTTGTTTACTGTCTTAACGAAAAACTTAGACCCTTTTTAACGCAAAACACGGGTTTATAATGAAAACTCTAACAATATTATTACACAATTAAAATCTTCCGTTGATACTTTTTTGATTTTTCAGAAACAACATAGGTCATTAAACATTAATAGTAATTAATACATACTAAAAAAGATTCAGTAAGTCAACTTGTATTCTTTTTTAACATTTATTTTAACTATCTAAATAGTAAAAAAGGTATAAAGCATTTTTTCTAATCTAACTAAATGTAAAACAATAATTTACGTTTTTTGTCTTTTGAATGTCCAGAATTCTTTTAAAATTCACTTAATCAAGTCGACTTAATAAACTCAATATGTCCAGAGAAATATTGCAAAATAACGAAAAAAATATCTATGTGAATGAAATATGTGATGATATTTCTCAAAATATATTCCTAGGAATACTGTAACCTAGGTTGTGACAGGCTCTGACTGGTTTGACAAATCCGCTTCCCTCTCTGCCCGAATGAAATGTATGTTTTATTCATACATTGAGGTAGTATTAAAAATACACTTTATTTTTCTTTAAAATATGCCTAATTATACAAAATACTTTTTTATATGTGTTAAGTGTCTAAGTGGGCGAATAGAATAATAATAACAATGAAGTTTGTATTTTTTTAGGAGTAATAACTTTTATCTTCATTTTTGTATATTGGAATTCATGGTTTATATAATAATCTGTTAGCATTATTGTTTAAATACGAGAAGGTATAGCTTGTTTATTACAATAATATAGCTTACACTATCAATACATCATAAAGAATTGTTATTACAATAGTATGTGTACAAAATACTAGACAGACTTTTTTTATCTATATAACAAATTTTGTTCAGTTATCAAATTGCTTGAATCATAAATGTCTACGTGTAGAAAATATTAGGGGAAATTTTGCACTCTGAAGTGAATTACATAACTAAAACACCCTTCTGGCAAACTCTATTATAACATCGGTATTTTTGTTAACGCTGCCCCAATAATAAAGGAACGTAGTCCAACATAAACTATGCGTTATAGCTAACTAACCCAGTTGAATTTCTTAACTCGAGGAAATATTCTTCTTATGAATCCAAATACAACTTTTAAACTGTAAAATAAATTCACTCTAATCATAAAAAGGAGACTTTATCATGTTTCACAACATGCGTCAGTGGGCATAATGTTACTTGTATTTAAGTCCTGAATCTTCAAATTTTTTATACATTAGAAAACTGTAATAAATAGGATATGCACCTACTCTCAAATGATATATCTACATTTACAATTTAAGGGGGAGGGAGTTTCATATTGAAATTAAAATTGTAACGTTCGGTAGCTAAGCAAACAGTCTTTTAAATTTGATATTTATTTTCTAACCATTTTAGACCAGCCTATAATAAAAAGGGTAAGACAGAAATACTAGGCTATTTTTAAGGTTTTTGCAAACATTCAGGGAAATGGCTTACTATAGTGACCATATGTAATGTCCTTGAATGTCTTTTTATTTGATTTAATATTAAATGGGGTTTAAATAAAGGGCTTTTAGCTAAAAAAATCTTCAGTTATGTAAAAGTACGTACTCAAAGTTTGTGATTGAAAACAAAATACCTTTCTATACCTAAACGTATGGTAAAAATGTAAGTCTGAAATTTAGTTTAGTAGGGTTTTTGTATCTAAGCAACTAGAAAAAGTATTAGTTCTGAACTATTCTAGAAAAACAAATTTTAGTAAGAAAATATTACCATTTATTTACAGTTCAAACAAAACCCTCACAAATAGCAATTTTTAAGCAATGTTGGTATTTTTATGCTAAACAAAACACAACTTTGTTCCAAGTATACACAGATGGCACAAAAGATAATATTATAAGCAATCAAATGAGCAGACTACACAAAGTAAATAGCATGACATAGCGCCTAACTCAAACCACTGTTGTTTACATGAGGGTAGTAAGGGCAAGGAAACCATGACTACAATAGACGAACATCATCACGTGAAACAGTATTATGAACCTTTCTCTCTAAATTATTGCATTAAAATTTGATCAAATCTTATTCTATAAGAGATATAACACAAAATATTTCGTATTTTCTTATAGGTCGTACTAAGATGATTCTAAGTTGGATGTTCTTAAATAATCACTTGGAAATGGCTGTTGAGGAAATACAGGATCGTTTATAAAAATACAATTACTCGTAGAAATAAGTAAGTAATGCTGAACCTAAGAAAGGTTCTATAATATTTGTTTAAAGTTCTTACTAGACCTTTCCTGTTATAAACTACAAATTATAATTAGTTAAAACTCTAATAATAACATAAAACGAACGTTTGAAATAAAACATGTTTACTATTTAAGGTGTTATAAATTAATTAACGTTTAAAGTTTTAGTATGTTTTCATCCTGAACAAAATGGTTTATTCATTGTTCAAATCGATTAGTTGGATATAAAAAGAAGGCTACTTATGCAAATGACTTTTAGCTTTAAAGTAAACAGGAAAATATATTAATAAATACTACTTGCTTTATACAGTTGGATAAATTTAATATGATGTAACCAAATAATGTAAAATAAACACAACTTCAACCTTGCTGAGCTGTTATATTATTGTTAAAGGTAAGTTGCTGAATGAAACCTTTGATAAAACGCACTCCACATTCGAAGAGTTGATTGTTAGTTCTGTGACAATCTATCGCCTCGTTAACGTGTGTCAACTCCACTGACAGATTTACGGCCTTAGGGGGGTCATACGTTGCCACGTTGTGTGTTATAACTAAAGTAATGCTTTAGACCGACGTGCACACCAGAGTCATGATAATCACATCCTCGTAATTTTCACTTTGTACCTTTGAAAGGAAAAACTTCTTCAGTGTACCAAATTTTAGATTATATTCCATATGTATACTCTTTTTAGTAAACAATTATGATGTTTTAAAACAATTTTATTCAGTTTTTATACAACAGATATGTTTTAATGCCTGTAAATGAAGGGTTTGGACCATCACTTTTTAAATCTTTGATAATTTTATTAAATATTAATGTAATAACACATATAAATAATAAAAGTTCAATTTAATTAATTTAAAGCAAAAAGGTTTACTTTAGTAATGTTCATTTTTTTACGGCTAACACATATTTTAGGAACTATGTTAACATTAATTAATCATTTGTATAAATTGTATAAAAATCTTGTCAGTACCAAAATAAAAATCTCTGTAGGAGATCTGTCTTTGCAAATTGAACTTACCTTGTAGATTAACAATTACTTATCATTAGTCATTCCAGTATGTTGTAATAAAATACAAATTATGCTAAAAGAGTTCAGAAAATTATAACAATTTTATATTAGTATGCATTAGGAATTGCTCAAAGTTTATGAACGACCTTAAAATATCCAGCTATTAATAGAGGAATATTATTCTGTACTAATATTTGTTTGTTCTATAATACTAATAATAATTTGTTCACTTTTTCCAAATTATTTTTGCTTTTATATCATCCAACATAGGCGGAAAAGAGATTGTATTTAGCAGAAAAACCAACCAGTGCCTCTTTCTGAATGAGTTCTGAACTATAACCCTTAAGTATTATAGTCTTAAATGAAATCTCAATAACAAAATAATAAAACTATGTATATTAGGGTTTACCTAACACATCACTTATCTATTGATGCCAGGGGAGTACTGTATGTGTTGTACATGGCACATTATTGAAACAGAACATGTTATAAGAGACGAATTCTCCATCGGTTCACTATATGTACGAATGTAAATAAAACATCCAATTTATCGGTGGAACACCTGAACCTATGTTTGTCAATGTAGTCAATACAGCAGACTATCAATAACGCAGTGTCTTCTTGTGCCTTTGGTTTAGTTCTTTATTTTGTTTTAACATTTCATGCAAATGAAACATAATTAGTGAAAAAGAAATAAATATAAATTATTTGACCTCTTTCTTTGTTGTATAAAGAATGTTTGTTTGTATTTGTTTTCTTGAATTCATAGTTGATGTAGCCTATTGTTAATTATTGCAGTACGTTATACAGAATACATGGAAGTTCTTAGCAAAACAATATTCTAAAATTCGTTACTAGAAAACATACAATACTTGTATACCAAATGGTAAAAGACTCGTATTCAGAGTTTATTGTCGTAGACTACATTTCCAGGACAGCAGTTGCAATAGTTGTACCACACGTTCCGGTACAACCCATCAAAAAGAGGAAGTAGCGGGGATACGTCCGTAGAAATACATGCTGTGATAATGTTAATTAATGCTTCAACTCATGGATTTGGGCCTCGATGTAATTATCCCAAATACCTAAGAAAAAGGTCTATCAAACAAGCGTGATGCTAGTGGGATAATTTATTATTATAATACATATAGACCACCTTTATATTTGTGGTATCTAAATCAATTAAATGGACTTTGTACTTTATGCTATACCTCTAAATAGTCCTACTTGATTTGTATAGTAAACTAATGGCAATATCAATTCCAAACTTGTTCTATCCGTTCTTAAATGTTCAGAAGGGAGCACTTAACGAAAACGTCTAAAATGTTTTCGATTGGGGGGAGGGCTGTAATCTCCAGTGTTATTATAGACCTGTGTTAGTGCCTATGAAAACGACATAATTTTTTTCAAGTGGAAATTATAATTAAGTAGTTATGCAGAAATCATTAAAACTGAATTAGTATAATCCAATAATATTTAAAGCAACATAAATATTTATTATATTCGAAAAATTTTGTACTAATATTTAAATCTATTTATATTTTATTGAAAAAAAACGAATTGTTTTAAATTAGAAACGTAATTGAGTTTTACTAACAATTAGTAGAGCAAGATCCATATATATATATATATATATATATATATATATATATATATATATATATATATATATATATATATATATATATATATATATATATATATATATATATTATGTGTATATGGGAATCTTTTTAGAGGAAATGGGGTATGGAAATGTTGTAAAGGGTTATAGTAGCTATACTCTGTACCAAAGGCTAAAGCAAATACGTCTTAGACCATAATAAAGGTCTGTACCAATGGCTTGAGTACGTGTCTAAGGCAAATACTTCTTAGACCATAATAAAGGTCCGTACCAATGGCTTGAGAACGTGTCTAAAGCAAATACGTCTTAGACCATAATAAAGGTCCGTACCAATGGCTTGAGAACGTGTCTAAAGCAAATACGTCTTAGACCATAATAAAGGTCTGTACCAATGGTTTGAGTACGTGTCTAAAACAAATACTTCTTAGACCATAATAAAGGTCCGTACCAATAGCTTGAGAACGTGTCTAAAGCAAATACATCTTAGACCATAATAAAGGTATGTACTAATGGTTTGAGTACGTGTCTAAAGCAAATACTTCTTAGACCATAATAAAGGTCCGTACCAATGGCTTGAGAACGTGTCTAAAGCAAATACGTCTTAGACCATAATAAAGGTATGTACCAATGGTTTGAGTACGTGTCTAAAGCAAATACTTCTTAGACCATAATAAAGGTCCGTACCAATGGCTTGAGAACGTGTCTAAAGCAAATACTTCTTAGACCATAATAAAGGTCTGTACCAATGGCTTGAGAACGTGTTTAAAGCAAATACTTCTTAGACCATAATAAAGGTATGTGATTATGTTAAACACACTTTAATCCTATTTATATTGTTGAAATATTATGTGCATGTTTTAACTATCGAACTCGTTACGTCTCGTAATTACGTTCATTTTAATTAAATTATTACTGTATCATTTGGAAAAAATACTGCTTAAAAATTAAATGTTTGTGGCAAGTTTAAATCAACTCATATCTGGCCTGGCCATGAAGTCTGTTACCCTCATATAGAAATGGCTTAATATTCCATATTATTATTACTGCAGATAATAGGGATCTGACACAAAGTGTTATTGTGTTAGCAAACCAGTCACAAAAACCTTAATGACGTAGCACTGTTAATCACCAAGCCAAGCCACTCAATTGCTGTTTGTGCCTGTATAGTGTAGAAAGACCCTATTATTTATTAATAGAGATATAGTAATAGATCATTATTAATTGGTATCAAACATTTAGGCAGATTTAAAATGTAGCACGTCATGTGTAAACTTCCATTTTTTTTTTTTTTAATTTAGTCTGCTTTATTTATGAGAAGTCTCAAAAGCAAGTTGGAATTACTTGAAAAGTAAGTACAGCAGGTGTTACAGTAGCATATAAGTTAACATTATTAACAAACAAAGAATATGTTTATTGATTAAAATCATGTCGGTATACATATAATGATGTAACATACATAAATGTTGCTATATTGAGAATTATAGCTTCAACGAGTTTGGAACAAATGACTAAAAGAAATATTAAGAATACTTAGTAGAAGAATAACTTTGTAAGAGTAAAGAATATATTTATTGTAAGACTCTCGGAGAGTTAAAGGTAAAGATGAAAACTTGAATAGCACGAGTGGGTGTACGAAGTAGGTTGTATGTGTAGGCAGTACTAAGTAGGGCGGTCTGCACATAATGTTCTGGAAAGACGTTTCGAGATAGACGTAGTCTCACAAGAAATAAGCTAAGCTATACATAGTATTTCGGCTTAAATACATTGACGATTTAACTTTTTGGAATATCACAACACTATACAAGTATACGCATGTAGTAAAATTTACTATTCTAAATATATTCTATCAATGAAGCAGATATTAAAAATAGTGATTTTATTCCTTATATTACTTTTTTATTTACCATTAGAATTTCCTCCAAATAATAGTTTATCACATAAAACAAAATGTATATCCTCCAACGATACATATGAACGAATGCTGAATACCTATCTATTGTTTCAGAATTTTGATAATTGTTAGGTCACTCCCAGCATCGTTTAAAAGCACTCGTACTCAGTCGTGACTACATTTAATTCTATACCAATAATAATTACTTTTTTTTTACGAATTTTTACTTTTGAACTAAGTGAAACATATTTTTGTATATACTATTAATGAGCCATTGATACAATAATTGTTTGTTGTTCCATTAGTAAACAGTTTAAGTATAGATTTGCTTTTTAAAAGTGCACCTCAGTGCACACCAATTAGACACAAGCAGTTATCCCAAATAATTTTAAACAGAAATTTGGAGAGTACCCTTTTTCCAAATAGTTCTCTTAAATGAAAAGAAAAATTATGCTCATAATGGCTTTACAAAGTTAATAGTCTATTATTTTATAAATCTTATCAGGAATAGAATAACAATTGACGATCCGTGTATAAATATTGTAATTCTACTAACTACAGTGCAAATTACATAGTTTAAATAGTCTTCATAGTTTTGTTTGAATAGGTTAAACATTGTTTTAAAAAATCACTAAAGTTATATTTTTTCTTAAAGCTTATATTAAATGTTAATATGGAAGTTATTATGATTTTATTTACCGGTTTGATAAAACCACCGTCTTTATATATGTACATTGCAGTGTACATATATAAAGGTTAAGGCACATTACACATCTCTTAATGCTGTTTTATGTATATCATTGATGGATTGAACAGTGTGTTTATGAAATATGTAATATATTGTTGAAATATTTTCCCAGTAAGTAAGTATCAAAATCAACTATAATTTTTAAGAAAAACATCTCTAGAAAACTTCCAACTGATCACAGACCAATCAAAACTCTTCCTGCTTTGTCAAATAGCTGAGGAAGAGTAGCTATCCAACATATGCACTATCATCTTATTAAGAATAATCTTTTATCCCCTTTCCAGTCTCAGTTTTGGGGACGTCGTAGTACATGTGTTTACAAATAAAATGCAAGCAGCAAAGACAAAAGTAAACTGCCCCAATTTCTCCTGGCAGTGTTGCATGGGTCAAATTATATTTAAAAAATAGATGTAAGGGTATTAGGCAAAATGAGAGCACCCTGTGAGAGTATCCGGAGTCTTTGAATGTGATCTAAAGAGGTGTCTTTTTAGTTCACTATTATGTAGTGTGCATATATTCTCAGTTATTCAATATCTCAAATTACATTTGTTGGCACTTAATATGGTGGTGTATTTTTACTGTGGACTAGACGGGTGGTTAATGAAATAAGACGAGAGAATAATTTGTTGATCTTGGGCATACATTCAGGAATGAAGTTAAACAATTCCCAGTCAATAATAATAATACGCCATTAAAACATACTTAAGCTTTTCTTAACGACCACGTCATTGTTTTAATTACAATATTCAGATCGCCAAATGTTTCGTTTATGCTGTGATGCTACATCCTCCATGGTATACCTGTGATTCAGATATAGTACAATATTTCTATTGTGTTTATAAGACTTGCCAAACAGATTCCGTAGGGAGGTGCCAAGTGACCCACTCCGAACCAACTTCGCGACTGGATTACCATGGTCACTACTCCACCAATTAAGTTGTCAATGACGTTCATTTTTAATTTAATGTGTGCAAGATTGATTACCATGTTTTCTGAATTTCTAAACTGATTTTTTCAAAAACTAAAAAACAATATATCAATAATTCATAAACAGAGGAAAATCCTAAAATGTTGAATGAAATTGAAGTCAGAAAATGTTTCAAAATCACATGAAACGTAATCAACATAAACTAAAAACTCATTCTTTAAACATTTTAAATCCAATCAAGATTTGGTTAAAATATAAGATTTTGCAAACCCCAGAAGAATTGAATAAGGAAGTCTATTATTCGGAAACTACATACATAGTAATCCATCAATGGTATGTCTGTGTGGTTGTTTAAGTAACGCTTGAGGCATATTTTAAAACTACATACATAGTAATCCATCAAATTCAATGGTATGTCTGTGTGGTTGTTTAAGTAACGTGTATGTCTGTGTGGTTGTTTAAGTAACGTGTATGTCTGTGTGGTTGTTTAAGTAACGTGTATGTCTGTGTGGTTGTTTAAGTAACGTGTATGTCTGTGTGGTTGTTTAAGTAACGTGTATGTCTGTGTGGTTGTTTAAGTTACGTGTATGTCTGTGTGGTTGTTTAAGTTACGTGTATGTCTGTGTGGTGGTTTAAGTAACGTGTATGTCTGTGTGGTTGTTTAAGTAACGTGTATGTCTGTGTGGTTGTTTAAGTAACGTGTATGTCTATGTGGTTGTTTAAGTAACGGTATGTCTGTGTGGTTGTTTAAGTTACGTGTATGTCTGTGTGGTTGTTTAAGTTACGTGTATGTCTGTGTGGTTGTTTAAGTAACGTGTATGTCTGTGTGGTTGTTTAAGTAACGTGTATGTCTGTGTGGTTGTTTAAGTAACGTGTATGTCTGTGTGGTTGTTTAAGTTACGTGTATATCTGTGTGGTTGTTTAAGTTACGTGTATGTCTGTGTGGTTGTTTAAGTTACGTGTATGTCTGTGTGGTTGTTTAAGTTACGTGTATGTCTGTGTGGTTGTTTAAGTAACGCTTGAGGTATGTCTGTGTGGTTGTTTAAGTAACGCTTGAGGTATGTCTGTGTGGTTGTTTAAGTAACGCTTGAGGTATGTCTGTGTGGTTGTTTAAGTAACGCTTGAGGCATATTTTAAAACCACTTACAAGATTAAAAAACAAATATTTTCATATGCGTATTTCCTTCAAATTTAAAAACTACTAAAGCTATCCCAAACTTTGAAAAAAGGCGATCCTTGTGTGTATTCATTTTGCGACCCCTATAAACCTTAAGGATTCATAATCGTCAATAACTTTAGAGTCAGTCTATTGTCAAGGGCCCAGTTTTCAGACTCGCATGTTATGGTCTGTATGAAATCTAAATAATATTTATATAATATATAACAAGGAAAGTATTTATTTCTAATAATTCTTTTTCAATTATAGTTGTAATTTTTGTACAGTTATGCTCATTTAGTATAAATGCTGAAATTACTCATTATTTTTGTTATTTTCAAAATGATGAAATGTCATGTAAGCAAGAAGATCTGTTCAGAAACACGATTACAAACCGTCGGGTAGTTTTTTAGAATATAATTTAGAGGAAATGTTATGGAGCATCTGTGTTCGAAGATGTAACAGCCCAAATAGAGAGAAACATGTGTCCTTATTCGATTGAAATTCTATTATACCGATGGAACAGTTGCATTGGAATGAATAAGAGTACAAGATAGGTATCTATTCAGCTAGGTATTCTAAGTTTTCGGACAAGAAGATTTGGAGTAAAATGTTTTAAATTTAAGATGTTTAATATCTAAAAAATATGTACAACCACGACAAGTTATGTACCATTTTAATCCCTTGGTTTAGATAAACAGGAGTATAATATAACTGACTTGTCACTATGAAAGATATTTGTTTTTTTAGTGTTTTTAGTATATTTTGGAATATAGATAAAATAACAATAAATTATTGACAATAATGAATACAAACTGTAATATTATAACTGATCATAGGACACAAAACAGTATTTATTTTTCAAATGATTAAAATAATAAAGAAACTAATTTTTTTCACAATAAACTTGTATACGTTTTGGAATAGAACCTACTGAAAAAGTTAAACAATTCCTTATTTAGTTTAGCAACATTTCTCAGCATTGATACTACATCAATGTATAATTTTAGTAGGTATAAATTGAAGAATACTGTACAAGAGGTAAATCGATTTACTGTAGTACAGTGATGATTTGGAAAACTATGTTCTATCTTTGTTTTAAGAGACGAATCGTCGACTACTATGTTTCTTGTCACAGTTGCAAGTTTTATTTAGGTGTAAATGGAAGTAGTAAACCCTTGTCTAACACACCTCTTTCTACTTATAGGCCTAAGCTAAGTTCAAGTACTCCAGCTCCTGTCCATAAAAACAATAACAACCATAAAAGACTAGCCACTAATAATAACCATAGCAGATTAACCACTAACGACCGGAACATGGGCTCTAAATACAGACATTCTCCTATAAAATCGAAAGCTACAAATCAAGTAAGTCCTAGTTTAAGAAAAATCTTGATTTTGGTTGACAGTCACACTAAAAAAACTATCTATTTTACTTCATAGACCCCTCCAAAATAAATTCAGTGTATTTACTTTAAATATACTTAGTGCTAAATTTGTTAATGTACTTCAAGATGTAGAGACACAAGCCAAAGAATTGACAAAGTTAGATTTTGCTGTATTGATATCAGGTAGTAATGATATTAAACCTAATTCTAAGACAGTTCTGTCGAGAAGTACAAAAAGTAAGTTAGTCTACCTCAAAGAAAAAATCCAATGTAGTCTTTGTTACGCTTCCGCTAGATATGATACGCCTGATCTAATTGATGTTGTGAACAAATGTAATAGGGCTATTTTTAGTAATCAGTCAAAAAATGACTTATGCTTTGTGCATCTAAACTCTTTTGAAAGAAATTTATTCACTAGACAGTCAGCACTTAACCAAAAAAGGTGAATTCTTACTGTGTAAAGAAATTAGCAATTGTATCCTGAGTCTAGTCAATAATAAGGAAACGTTTTTTTTAAGACCGGGTGTAGCTGGTGGATTGGTGCAAGAGGTTGATCAATTTCAGAAAGTGTTTCCAAACACAAGTTTTCTTTGAAACTTCTTCAAATCAATATTCAATGTTTACGAAATAAATTATTAGAACTGGAACGTCTTGCAGAAAACGAAAAAGTAGATATTATATGCATTAGCGTGCATTAGTTAGTGGATGAACAAATCAAACTGTTTGTTCCACAGGGATACGTTGCCGCTATTTCACTCTGCCACAAAACATTAAAAAATGGTGGAACGGGTACATTCATCAAAGCATTAACTGATTATAATGCTATTGATCTCAGTCAATTTCATTATGAAGTAAATATTTGTATCGGGAATTATAATAAAGTATCTGGATCTAGCTATTGTATCCCTATTTAAAATTCCCTCTGGATATATAAGGTTATTTCTAGATAATTTTGAAAAAAAACTTGTTAAATATGTTTTGCTTTTTTCAAGAAAAATTATAGTGTGTGGATATTTCAACATCCAACATCCCTTTTCTGAAGGAAAATGAACCTGCTGCAGCCTCAAATATTTTAAGGAAAATGAACCTGCTGCAGCCTCAAATATTTTAAGGAAAATGAAGCTGCTGCAGCCTCAAATATTTTAACGAAAATGAACCTGCTGCAGCCTCAAATATTTTAAGGAAAATGAACCTGCTGCAGCCTCAAATATTTTAACGAAAATGAACCTGCTGCAGCCTCAAATATTTTAAGGAAAATGAACCTGCTGCAGCCTCAAATATTTTAAGGAAAATGAACCTGCTGCAGCCTCAAATATTTTAAGGAAAATGAAGCTGCTGCAGCCTCAAATATTTTAACGAAAATGAACCTGCTGCAGCCTCAAATATGAACCTGCTGCAGCCTCAAATGTGAACCTGCTGCAGCCTCAAATATGAACCTGCTGCAGCCTCAAATATGAACATGCTGCAGCCTCAAATATTTTAAGATCACCTAACCTCTTTATTACAAATGAATTGCCCACACGTAATAATTTATGCCTTGAAAATATTCTTGTTAATTTTTCTGGTCATTTTGTTAAGTCTCAGTTACTTAAAGAATGTATATATATATATATATATAAAAGAACTACACTTAGCAATCTTTTCTTGATTTTTTTAATGTTTAAAATCGATTTCGGTCTCGAAAGACCATCATCAGTTTAACATTTAAAGAATGTATTTCTAAGCATTATCCACTTTTAATAAATCTGGACAAAATTAATGTTTATGTCAAAAACAAAAACCTTGCAGTCTCCTCAGTTAATACTCCTCATTTATTCGTAAGCAAAGAGAGGAACAAACTTGGAATTCTATCGAATGTTTGGAAAGTGAAAAATGAGAAATTATAAATTATTACTTACATAATGCCATAACTTTTGAACAGCTGTTTGATACTTTTTTCCAAAAGTATGTGCAGCTCTGGCACTTCTCATCTCCCTTGGTGAAAGCCAAGATAAAAAAAATTTACTGATTTTTTTCTCAGAGGAATTAAAACAAAGTAAAGAACTAATGCTGGGCTATTACACTATTTAAAAAAATCTTCAAAGATCTGGTTTAAATAGAACTGAGGCTGCCTACAATAAATATATATTCTTCAAAAAACAATATATGAAAAACTCAAACCCTGCAAAAAAACAATCAATTGGATGTTATATAGAAAATGCCAGTAAAATATGTAAGGCTGCTTGGCAAGTAATATCAACTGAAACTCAAAACCAAAAAGCACCGTACAACACTGATCTCACTGCTCTAAATTTTTTTATACAGTCAGTTTTTGACATTCAGAATAATATACCTAACACTAACACAGAAGCCATAAGTATCCTTCAACAACTGAATCATCATAATGCTCCTCAGTTTATTTGGTCAGTTCTCAAACCGAATGATCTACTCAAAACGGTTTGAACACTTTACAACTCAAAAAGCACAGATTACTGTTGTATTTAAAATTTACTAGTAACACATACTATGTGCCTCATTTATGAGCCTTTAACCTTTGTTTTGAATCAATGCTTTGCACATGGTCATTTTTCGAATCTATTAAAAATCTCTACAGTGATACCGGTACACAAGAAAGGTGACCGGATGCAACCACAACATTTTCGGCCTGTCTTAATTGTACAAATCTTTTCTAAGGTTTTTGAGTCTCTAATATATGTTTAACTCAGTAATAATTTTGAATGAAACAATCTACTAAGCAATTACCAGCATGGCTTTCGTTCAAATAAGTCTACAACATCGGCATTCTTTAGTCTAGTGGAAGATGTTCTTTCTGCCTTTGAAAACAAAGACTCAGTATTTCTAACTCTTTGTGACTTGACCAAGGCCTTTGACTGTGTCGACTACGACATCCTTTAAGATAAACTTTCCTATTACTGTATCACTGAAAACTCTTTGAAATTACTGAAATCTTCTCTAACTAATCGTAAACAATACGTCAATATCAATAACAGCCAATCTACCACCCTAAGTGGTAACCACAGGCGTCCCGCAAGGATCTGTCCTGGTTCCTTTCATCTTTATTGTTTTTATTAATGATTTACCATGCAATTTTCATCTCAGGTTTGTATTTATGCAGACGATACTACCTTGCTCACGTCACAGAGAAACTCTGAAAGTATTGAGGAATGTAGAGCCTTGGCCTAGGTCTGCTCCTAACTGGTTCTCTACGAGTAAATTGTTTTGCAACAGAGACAAACCCAAGAAATACTTCTTAGTTTCTCAAGTTCAAGTAATCTAAATTCTGTTAAGCTTCTCGGTTTTTTAAGAGACAATAAGCTATCGTGGAAGTCTCATTTTGACGGTGTTTGTAGAAGGATCTCTAGAGTTTCATATCTAATGTGGAAGTTAAGAGATATTGTTGGACAAAAATATCTCAGAGAAGCTTATTTTGCTCTCTCCCATTCACACATACCCAATGGTCTAATTGTGTGGGGTCACTCTAGTGCATTCAACGATATTCTCATTATTAAAAAAAGTTACAGAACCATGTGTAGAGTAAAAGATTTGGAACATTGCAAACTATTTCATTTAATTTAATATTTTGACGGTGATAAATCTCTACATTTTCCAAATTCTCTTACACACTAGGCTTCACATATATAACACAGAGATTATCTCGCAGAGAAGAAATTCACACATCATAACACCAGACATAGGGTCAAAATTGTTATTCCAAACCATATACTTTCAAAAACGGGGAACTCTTTCAAAATTAATTGTGTAACATTGTTCAATAATTCAAATTCAAATTCAAATGTTTTATTGCATGAAGACAATTACATGAATTGCATCGCAATAGTCAATATTAATAATAAATAATAAAAATAACCTATCCTATACATACAATCTTAAAAACTGTGCATACAAACATACAAGATGTCTTACATTCACTCTCTCATTTATACTAGATTAAAATTCTGAAACTAAATAATAAATATATAACTAAATAAATAGGTTCATACAAACATACAAACTGTCTTACATTCACGCTCTCATTTAAACTGGGTTAAAATATTAAAACTAAAATAAATAAATACATAACTAAATAAATAGATAGCGGCCACTCCACCTCCCTGTGCCATGCCAATATTTGAGGGTCATTTGGCATTACTAGGTCTCCCAGTTATGTGCAAGGAACTCGTCCACGCTGTAGAAAGCGTTTGATATAAGTACGTTTTTAAGACGAGCCTTCAATGCCTTGGGCACCTGTGCACATTTGAATTCATTGGGTAGACTGTTGATTAATCGAACACCGGCCTGAGAAGGAAGATGTTCGAAAACCACCGTCCTGTGTTGCCCAGTTCGGTAGGTTTCCCTGCCTCTGGTGTTGTGTCCGTGTATGTCGGTGCCTCTAGTTAGAGTGCATTTGGTCATGCAGTAAGTGATTGTTTCCAATATATAAATGCAGGGCAGGGTCAACAGTTTTAGATTCTGAAATGCAGTTCTGCACGAATCTCTGCTTTTTAATTTTAAAATAATTCGTACTGCTTTTTTCTGCCGTCTGAATATTCGCAAAAATTCTCTATTTGAGCATCCACCCCACAGTATCACCCCATAGGATAGATGTGGGTATATGATCCCATAATACGCCGTCATAAGAATTTCAATCGGGCAGTATTTGGACAAATATCTCAAACAATATATACTTGATGCTAATTTAGAACAGATCTTGTTTGTGTGATCGTTCTAGGATAAGCTTTGTTCCAGGTATATTCCAAGAAATTTAGTTGATTGGACTTCTTCGAGTTCAGTTTCTGACAACATAAAGGTTAGAGTACCGTCTAAGTTGGTTTGGCGTAAGTTAAAACTGATGTAATTCGATTTTTTGAGATTGACTTTTAGATTTATATTATTAAAATACTGCATTACATTATTTAAGTCAGTGAATGTTTGAATTTCCAAGTCTGATTTTGATTTGTCACTGAAGCAGAGATTCGTGTCATCAGCATACTGCACGAGTTTCGCGTGTCGTAGTGCTGAAGATAAATCGTTTATGTGAACTAAGAAAAGGAGAGGACTAAGAATAGATCCCTGAGGGACCCCAAATTTCATTTGATTTGACTTCGACAGTTGGTTTGCTACCTGAACCCTTTGAGTTCGACCTGATAGGTATGATTTGATCCACGAGAGTGGTACTCCTCGAATGCCGAAGTGATGTAGTTTGTGAAGCAGTATGCTGTGGTCAACACAGTCGAACGCTTTAGAGAGGTCAATGAACACACCCAAAGTGGATTCCCGCCTCTCCAATTTCTCCACTACCTCTGTAACGAGGCTTACTACAGCGTCTATTGTGGATCTACCTTCTCTAAACCCAAACTGTTCATCCGCGAGGAGATTGTGTTTTTCCAAGTACCCTGACATGCGATTTAAGAATATTTTTTCGAAAATTTTGCTCAGAGAAGGAAGAATCGATACAGGTCTGAAATTGTTTATATCATTCCTGTCGTTTTTTTTGAAAATAGGTATCACCTTGGCTAATTTAAGCCTTGATGGGAAGCAGCCTGCTGAGAAAGAAAGATTGATAATGTGTGTTAGAGGCTTCAGTAAGTATTTGGAGACTTTCTTAATGAGCCATATAGAAATGATATTTATGTCGTTAGATTTTTGGAGGGTAGACTCTTAATTACTTTGTCAAGTTCCTCTTCCGTAGCCGGCCTCAACACCATTGAAGACGTCGGGCTGTTGCCACGAAGAGGAGACATAGGCTCGGGACCCTGAAAGGGCTGAGCAACTGAGGAAAAGAAGTCATTAAAAACATCCGCCACAAGCCTGGCGTCTGTGATTAAATCCTCATTGATTTTTAATTCAATATTTTCTTGTTCTTTTTGTTGTCGTTGTGAATTTATGATACCCCACGCAGTTTTGGAAAATGTTTTGGACTTTATGAGTTTTTTCGAACGTCATAAGCCTTTGCTGCAACTATGACTTTTTTGTATATTTTTTTATACTCTTTAAAAAAGTTTTGAAATTCCAAATCGACAGAGGTTTTTGAAATTTTCCAAAAAAACCTCAATTTTTGTCTGGAAATTAATATTCCTTTTGTGATCCAAGAGCCAACTTTTTTAGCTAGCTTGGCTTTTTTAGTTCTTAAAGGGCAACAAGTATTAACGTAAAAATTGAAAGCATCGTCGAATTTAGAAAATTGACTTTCGCAGTCTTCATCGGCATTTAAAAATGTCCAATCTTCCTTTGACAGCAGTGAGTTGAGATGACTGATATTGGAAGGCCTTGTGTCTCTTATCTCCCGGGGGGCAGGACTATTATCTTGATGATAATGACCCAAAATAGTAGCAAGTTGGCCGCAATGGTCAGCTACTGCTGTGTTGACCACAGACACCACAGCGTCAGGTATGTTCGTGATTACATTATCTATTGCAGTTTCAGTAGTGGCTGTAATTCTCGTAGGCGAGTTTATTAGCCACTTTAGACCAAAGGTCTTTAAACAATCAGAGAATCGTTTTGTCAGATAATTGTTAGAATCAAGTATATCTATATTAAAGTCCCCCATTAAAACAAAAGGTGAATTTTTTGTTGTCAATTCGACCAGAAGTGACTCGAAATTTAGAAAAAAGTTATTTATATTCCCACTGGGAGACCTATAAATGCCAATGACTGATATGTATGAGTGTTTAGAGGGTAATTTAATTCCAACTGTTTCAAAATCTTTGTCTAAAGATTGTTTTAATTTAATATTGTTAGACTTTAAATTGTTTTTTATAAATATGGCGATACCTCCTCCTGTGTGGTTTTGACGGCAATAATAACTAGCCAGATTATAGTTGTTAAGTCTACATAAGGAGATGTTATCATTGTTAAAACCGTTTTCGGTTACAATGAAAACGTGAGGCTGCAGTTCATCACACATGATAGAGAGCTCGTCTAGTTTGTTGGTCGCCCATTGTGAATTTTGATGCAAAATGTTTAGTGAGTTCACTGGGTGATTCACATGATTTAATTTTGATTGGTTGTTGGAGTGGCCTTGTCTAAAAAAACATTAATACAATTTTTTGAATAACTAGGAGTTATAATTTGATGGTTGCTTGGCGAGTTCAGGGCGCTGAACGGTCGTGCGGCGGCCTCGGCATATGTCTCATAGGGCAGGGTGATGGGACCGGCAAATGAGCGTTGTGGGAGGTTTAAAATGGGCTGTGGACCGGGCATATTTTTCATTTCTCGTTTCATTGCATGAATAGTATCGTCATACGAGTCGACGGGTATGGGCCGTGGCGTTTTCCCAATTCTAGTAGCTGTTTGCCTCGCTACTGGGTTGTAGTGCGTTGATGGCGGTGACATGTTGGCCAGTGTCTCTACCACGAGTCTAGCTAACTGACGTTTACCACTCCCGTTGAAATGGAGACCGTGGGAGGTGTGGTGGTGTCTGTGGACGCTGCCAGTATCCAGCAACTCCACTCCCTGGTGACGGAAGCTCAGCTCAGCCATGAATCCGTTGATGAGATCGACTGCTTCGTGGATGGGGCTGCTACGGTGGAGATCGTATCTTGTCGGTAGAGGCACCAGGAGGACTCTGGATGACTTCTTACATGTTTGGAGGACTTTTTCCAGGTGTGCAAAGACTAAGCCCACGTTCCCGGCACCGACATCGTTGGTTCCTGCGATTACCACATAGCAGTGGTCCTCTGGTGGCGGGGAAGTGGGTTCAATGTTCAGCAGGCGACCTCCCGGCTTGCAGAATCCGGTGATTGATACACCGTCTCCCATGTGCTTTCTCAAGACGTCAGCTACGCCACGAGCGTGGCTATCCCCGATGACTGAGATAGATCTAAAGGGAATGGACTTAGCTTTTCTAGTCACGGAGTATCGCACTTGACTTGCTTTAGGCTGTTTCTTTGTAGCTTTGTTAGATTTTACTTTAAGGTTGGCTTTACCTTTCTTTGACACCATGACGAAATGTCCTTCATCGTCCTCCTCTTGAGTACTATCTTCTCTCAGCACGTCGTAGGTGTTGTGAAGCTTGAGAAGGGGTGCAGAAGAGAGGCCATAGGTAGGGTTTGCAATTTTTGCCTCGATGGTACATTTTAGCGCTCTATTTTCCTCTTCCAAGCATCTCAAACTGTTTATCATGTTCTTAGTCTCGTCTTTGAGAATCTCGCATACTTCACATGGGTGCTGGAGTCTCTTTATTTCTTCCTCTAGCGATATTATTTTAGCTAATGCCTCTCTCAAGTCTTCCTTATGATTATGAGGGCTATGGTGCCGGACCGAGGCGTTCACTGACAAAGACTGAGGTGGAAGAAATATTTTGTCGGTATATTCGAGAAGTCGCAAGTCAGATTCTATAGAGTGGTTGAGGACGACCTGTTTCTCCGAGCGCAGCTTCTCCACTTCTATCTTCAGCGTGGAATTCTCCCTCAAAATGTCCTGGAAAGAAGTATTTGGAGTATTTGTGCTGGTGGAATCAATGAGAGTCACCGGAGTCGCCACGATCATAGGTGTCCCGGGTGTCATAGGCGTTGCGGTGGTCACGGGCGTCGCGGTGGTCACGGGCGTCACGGTGGTCACGGGCGTCGTAGCTGTCACGGGCGTCGTGGTTGACGTGGTTGTCACGGGCGTCGCGGTGGTCAAGGGCGTCGCGGTAGCCGTGGGAGTGTCAATAGTCTTGGACACAGCAGATGACCGGTCATTTCTAGGTGGAGTCGGTGTCAAGGCTCGTAGTGTCACAGGATGAACCCCAGTATGACTATCATTGGAGAAGAAGATACCTGTCTTCTCTTTGTTAGTCTTGATATTAGCTTTGCACACTTTTCCTAGACACCTCCCGATAATGTCACCACTTTTTAAGGAGTAGCCTTCACGGTATTTGTGGTTTTTAAATATTATATCTCTCCCATTTTTTACTTCTTCCAGTACAAAAGACATAAGCTTCTGCCTGAAGCTGGAGAGATTCTTTTCAGTAAATTCAAATCCGCAATAAGCAATTGGCTTTTGAAAACCCCTTTTTATTCCGTTAAAGAATTTTTGGATAGCCTTGTTGATATTTAGCTCTGAACATATAAGTTCATGATTTAAAACGTTTTAGATTTCCCGTATTAAAATTAATTACTTTAACATAGGGAAATTACTAATAAGTTTTGAGAAAATTCAGGTTGTTAAAATTCATTCAGTAACAGACAAATGCTGTCTTGCAATATATTTAAGTGTTGTTAGTGTCAGTGTGGTACGGTAATTATTGTAATTGAGTTTATCTGCATAGCCCTGATGAATCTGGCTTATTTGTGTATATAGTATAAATTGAAGTTTCCTATTTTTGTTAAACACAAATCAATGGAAATAGAACATTCTTGATTGTTGATACGTCGACCCATCTGGACTATTCTCAATGTTATTGTTAGGCCCGGCAATCATATTTTGTTAATTGTTAACAACGTCAGAAGGGAGCGTATCAAAAATGAATATACACGTCACCATTGATGAGCCAAGATCCTCAAACTAGGCCAAATGAAACATTCTCCTATAATGGTATGGAATTCTATACCCTACTGTCTCAAAATTCCATGTAGTAGGTACTAATATATTTTTATATCATGCTAATATAAAAAAAGAGTTAAAAAATTTGATTAAATATTATTGTTTAGTTATCTTTGAAACTGACAAGTCAGGTAAAGCAAATCATGAGCAATAAAAACGTAATATTTGAACGCCTCTGGCTCTAACTTTTAGTCGTTTGTAAGCTCAGAGAGACTTCTAACGTAATCAAAAGAGACTTAACGTAACAGACCAGGATTACAATGGGCTATTGACTCTCGTCCCTAGAATGTCTGATTGGAAAGTTATCTCTCACCAAATTGTTGGTTCCAATATTTCATAGTAATAACGCAAACAATTACTAAAATATATCTGTTATTAATTGAACATACCCACATATCTTTGTAAGGGTAATGTTTTAATTTAGTAACAGCTCAATATACAAGGTGTCCCGTAAGCCAACGATAATATTCAAAAGGGTGATAATATTCAAAAGGCAAGCCAATGACTAACCCAATTAACAAAATATGACCCTTGTAAAAGTCACTTAGTATTTGAGATATTGATACTTTTATGAAAACGACACAAATTGCTACTTTAGATGCATTTTTCATGCACTATTGCTACAAAACTATGAGTTTTGTAATCAAATCAAGACTATAATTTCAATAAATCTGGTTTAACTCAAAAACAGGTGAACTCCTTCTTTGTTTTCTCATTGACATAAAAATAATTCTGTTTTGAAGTACTTAAAATAATCAATCTTCTGATTCAACGATTTATGCTTCAAAGATAAATCCATAACTAAACTGACATACCTGTTTAAAAACATGCTCATGTTGTGGGGATTTCAAAATGGTATAGTAAATATCAATTTACCACTTTAGAAAAAGAGCATTTTTCAATTTTATCTCTAAAGTAACTTGTTTTACTTTAGAGATAAAATTGTGCGAGCGGGTGGGTCAATAACATTGTACGTGTATGGGCGAGTGGGTGGGTCAATGCCACTGTACGGTTATGGGCGAGTGGGTGGGTCAATAACATTGTACGTGTATGGGCGAGTGGGTGGGTCAATGCCACTGTACGTGTATGGGTGGGCGGGTGGGTCAATGCCACTGTACGGTTATGGGCGGGCGGGTGGGTCAATACCACTGTACGTGTATGGGCGAGTGGGTGGGTCAATGCCACTGTACGTGTATGGGCGGCCGGGTGGGTCAGTACCAAAGTAAAATGTTTACCACTGAACATGTGTGGGTGGGTGTTTACCACTGCACTATGTGGGTGGGCGGGTAGGTCTTTATAACTGAACGTTATGAGTGGACGGGTTGGTGTTTACCACTGCACATGTGTGGGTGGGCGGGTGGGTCTTAACCACTGCTAGTGTGTGGGTGGGTGGGTCGATCTTTTCCACTGCACGTGTGTGGGTAGGTGGGTGGGTCTTTACCACTGCACGTGTATGGGATCCTCTCATAGAAGCACGACATTCTAACACCTAGACAGTATGTTAAATATAATGCAAGTTTAATAGTAAGTAATCAAAGGAAAAAGATAGTTCAGCTCACTTTCATATATTTATCTTGATTAATTAAATATGAATTGCCCCAGAGAACAATCTGAGAGACTCTGGTTAGAATATATTCATTATCTATTGCTTATCTCTGGGTATTCATAAGTCTTGATCACTTCACATTGTGAAAAATAACAATCTCATAATGATTACTTACAGATAACCAATTGATAATACAGAAGTTCTGACCAGAGTCTCTCAGGTTGTTCTATGAGGCCAATCTTATGTAATTAAACAAGATAAAAATATGAAAATGAGCCTAATTATCTTTTTACTTTGATTCATTTTGCTATTAATGTAATAGTTAATAATTAATCTTATATAATTAAAATTAACATATTAATAGTTTTAATACAATAAGTTACTTTAGAGATAAAATTTAAAAATACTCTTTTTTACCAAAGTGGTAAAAAAGATTACTAAACCATTTTGAAATCCCCACAGCATGAGCATGTTTTTAAACATGTATGTCAGTTTACTAATGGATTTCTCTTTGGAACATAAATCGTTCAATAAGAAAATTGATTATTTTAAGTACCTCAAAATCAAAATTGTTTTTATATCAATGGGAAAACAGGGAGATGGGGAAAGATGGAGTTTACATGTTTTTAAGTTAAACCAGATTTATTGGCATTATGGGTTTAATTTAATAACAACATTATTACAAAACTCCTAGTTTTGTAGCAGTAGTGCATGAAAAATGCAACAAAAGTAGTAATTTTTGTGGCTTTCGTAAAAATGCCAATATCTCAAAAACTAAGTGACATTTACTAGGTTCATGTGTAGTTGTTTGACTTTCCTATCACCCTTTGAGTATTATCGTTGACTTACGGAACACCTGTATAAGTATGTTACTAATAGAAACATTATATTCAATTGTCTATGTTTGGAACATCAAATAATAATTAATATCTCCCAAAAAAACCTGTCCTATTATAAATTAATATTCAAACATAAAAACTATATTTTGTGTGCTTTTTCAGATCGTTTTATTAATGATTTATAGTGAACTATTACTTAAGTTCTAATTGTATAATGCCCTAAAATATTCACTTGACAGTTAATAGAAACGTTTTGGCAAAAAAGCAGGAAACTTTATAATTTACATATAACCAATAAATGGGATTATTTTTATTATTTAACTACTAGGGAGGTTCCTGAGTCAACTAAAATGATTCTGTATTGTTGCACTGAGCTAGAGTGCTATGATACATTGCATTGTCATTGATAAGTGTACCTCGTGCATTGTTATCATTATGCATGTCGATATCTCCCAGAAGAGGAGTTATAGGACATCAATTAATGGAGTCCACTAATCCTACCACTAATCCTAATTTGAGTTTAATGTATCAAATATAGTTCCAATCATATTAAAACGATGATAACTACAATTATTATCTTTCAAACATAAATTCTGTTTATGTTTTGGTTTAATAACACCTGGATTATATGTAAGTTTACGTTCTATTTTATTTACTATCCTGTTATGCATCCTGTACTGCTCACACAGCTACTACATTTAGCTAGAAACTATTATTATTGTGTGGAGTAACAATCTCATTTGTAATACAACGTAACTCTGACTAACCAAATATTTGATCGAAAGTTAGCAAACGTAATTATTATAATCCTCAACACCTGAAATTATGAGTATTTACAATTTTTATTTTATAATAATTTTATGATAATTATAATTATTGAAACATTTCTATTTATTTTGATCGATGTGATTATTTGTGTTTGCTTATTTGATATTAAATGAAGATCTATCAATGTTAACTAGATTGATAGACCATTTGGACTTTTGGGTGAATAATAATCTCTTTTTGACTATCATTGTATTGGCAAGTGTGGACTGGGTCGTTTGACCGGTACATATTGTTTCTTGTCGTCGTGGTTTGCCAGGCTGCCTGAGATTGCTCGTGCACTGTGATTTGTTTACTTTGGTGGCCGTTGGCTCGGACTCTTGTCGTTCCGTGTTTCCAGCTCTCGGTCTGTCAGGTTGGCCTATCGTTTTACTTGTCCACGGCTGCCTCTCTTCACGACATGTTGTCTGGCTAAGAGACTACAGGGACCTTGAGTGGGACATTATTTTACCCTCGGCATGCCGTCCGGATGAAGTTCTGCCATCTCTACTGCTAGCCTGGCCTGGAGACCATGTGATTAGAGCCGAGGTTTGCCCCTCACTACCCTCTCTACATATCTGGGTGGGGTTCATCAGTCCTCAGGTCAGGGCGTTCCATGTTTTTCCCGGCGGCTGAGCTGGGGGTGGCAAGTTATTGTGAAATATAAAAAAAAGAAAAATAGAAAAAGTTGTGTGTAACTATTTAATGAGGCCTAGGCCTAAGAAATGTCCAGAAACATTTTCCGGAATACAGCCATGGAACATATATATATTTACTCGTATTATTAAAAAAAGAATTTTTCTTATGTTGCAATTTATTGTTATTAATCTTAAAGTTGTTTATTCATTTGTTATATTCTTTAAATTTTATTCTAGTTAGCCACTATTGTTAAAGTTAGTTTTTTTTGACTAATTTGAAAACGTAATTATTTTGTACGCCTAAGATTTTCTTTTTTTTTTATACTGTTTAAATTAAGGGATTGTTCATATTGCGGTTAGGCCTAGTGGTTAAGTTTGTTTGAGTGTTATTTATATCGTTATTTACAGTATTTTTGAAGTGTTTTTTTACTAGAATGATACTGTGCAATTTTTTCCCTAATTGTATAATTTTTTTAATCTTCACCAAAAGGGGATTGATTAATACTTTTTACTTTTTATTTGGAGCTGCCCAAGGACTCCGGCTTACTCTTTGGCCTCGGTGGAATCATGGGATGTGGGCTAAATTGCCAGTTTATTGGTGTTGTCAAAAATTTCTAAATTTTTCATTGTAAGTTCTTTTTCTCTTAAATTTTGTGTGTGTCTCTAGTAATTCTGCTGATAGGCACATATGTTTTGTAATTTTGGTATTTATAGTGTTTGTTGTTTTTGTGTTAGTTTGTTATCTCTTGTTAATTTTGTGTTTCTTGTGGATTGTTTAAGTGTAACTTTGATATTGTGGCCTTCTGCCAAATTTTTTCTATTTATGAATTCTTTCTTTTTTTAAATAAGTATCATTTTCGCTCAGCTGCCAAGTTGTGATTTGACCCTCAGACTGCCACCCATGATCCTATCGCCTACATAACTGGTTTTGAGCCATCTTCCCAGTATGGAACGACTTCTAGTTTTGTTGGGGGATGGGTCTCAAGTATTACGTGTGTATGTGTTTTTACTCTTTTCATTTAGATTAGGACAATATCTTCACAATTACGAAAAATGAAAACATTGATTGTAGAGCCCACAAGGCCTGTTAAAAGAATTAATATAAATATATTAAGTTAGATAATGTTTACAACTATATCCTATGTATAAGTGTTATTATTTAATTCTACATATACAATTATTTTTAAGTTCCTTTTGTAATTTGTCATTTTTTTCTGGTCGAATACAGAATATATCATCTAAGCGTGAATCATCTTCTGTAATTTTCCATTCTAATAAATAATAATGATTAGTATAGTAATAGCTTAGTAGCTATAAATGGATGACTCATTAACTAGGCTATTATTTATCACTGAACTGTGAGGGCACAGCAAAGAAAATAACTGTCCAATCCACAACGAGTAGAAACTTACAGTGTTTGTTCAACAACTGTTGAGAAACATATTTAGGTTAATTAATGGTTATATCAGACGACAAACACTATCAGATTAATGTTATATTTCTCACAACCTACGGAATTAACAGTGGGAATTTACAATTAGCCATGGCTGCCAATCAAGCAACCCCATTCTAGAACTGGTGGCTGTTACTGATACTACAATCTAAGAACATCAGTGATACAACGATTAAATAAAAAATTGAGCCAATATAAAAATTTTTGCGTAGTAGTTTTAACTAACGTAGGCTAGTATTTTTAATAAATTATTTGATTACTAGTATAATATGGCGTAAACAGTTGAATTGAAAACAATAATCAGTCCATAATTGTTTGCTTGATTTAAAATCTCGTAATATTTGTATACATATATCACACAGTAGTAATTTTATATTATTTGTTTTATTATTTTTTAGTTGTGAATACTATGAACTAAAAAAAGAAAAATAATAAAAATGGTCAATCAAATCTAGATCCATTCACCGATATTTACAATATATCTACTAGATCATACTGAAATGAGCACATAATGTAATCTGAGATATTTACTATCATAGTTAGCTACAAGGTCAGTACAGTCAACTACCATATCAGTTCATATATTTTGGCATACAACGTAGTTTGTTACTATCATAGTTAGCTACAAGCTCGGTACAGTCAACTACCATATCAGTTCATATATTTTGGCATACAACGTAGTTTGTTACTATCATAGTTAGCTACAAGCTCGGTACAGTCAACTACCATATCAGTTCATATATTTTGGCATACAACGTAGTTTGTTACTATCATAGTTGGCTACAAGGTCGGTACAGTCAACTACCATATCAGTTCATATATTTTGGCATACAACGTAGTTTGTTACTATCATAGTTAGCTACAAGCTCGGTACAGTCAACTACCATATAGTTCATATATTTTGGCATACAACGTAGTTTGTTACTATCATAGTTAGCTACAAGCTCGGTACAGTCAACTACCATATCAGTTCATATATTTTGGCATACAACGTAGTTTGTTACTATCATAGTTAGCTACAAGCTCGGTACAGTCAACTACCATATCAGTTCATATATTTTGGCATACAACGTAGTTTGTTACTATCATAGTTAGCTACAAGCTTGGTACAGTCAACTACCATATCAGTTCATATATTTTGGCATACAACGTAGTTTGTTACTATCATAGTTAGCTACAAGCTCGGTACAGTCAACTACCATATCAGTTCATATATTTTGGCATACAACGTAGTTTGTTACTATCATAGTTAGCTACAAGCTCGGTACAGTCAACTACCATATCAGTTCATATATTTTGGCATACAACGTAGTTTGTTACTATCATAGTTAGCTACAAGCTCGGTACAGTCAACTACCATATCAGTTCATATATTTTGGCATACAACGTAGTTTGTTACTATCATAGATAGCTACAAGCTCGGTACATTCATTTACCATATCAGTTCATATATTTACTGTCATAGTTAGCTACAAGCTCGGTACAGTCAACTACCATATCAGTTCATATATTTTGGCATACAACGTAGTTTGTTACTGATTCACTAATAACTCCAATATTAATAGAGTATTTTATACTAACAAACAACGCTGAAATCATTTTACCAAGTTATAGATTGATTAATAGTAATGCGTTTTCTAGTTAATTGGAATAAATGTAAAATAAATATAAAGTATATTTAACACCACAGGTCCATAGAGGGGTATAAGGGGTCTCGTGTAAATAATAGTTGTAATACGAGTATTGGTAAGGACCAATTATTAAAGAATATTTAACACCACAGGTCCAAAGAGGAGTATAAGGGGTCTCATGTAAATAATAGTTGTAATACGAGTATTGTTAAGGATCAATTATTAAAGTATATTTAACACCATAGGTCTATAGAGGGGTATAAGGGGTCTCTTGTAAATAGTAGTTGTAATACGAGTATTGGTGAGGATCAATTACTAAATTATATTTAACACCACTGGTCTATAGAGGGGTATAAAGGGTCTCGTGTAAATAATAGTTGTAATACGAGTATTGGTGAGGATAAATTACTAAAGTATATTTAACACCACAGGTCCATAGAGGAGTACAAGGGGTCTCGTGTAAATAATAGTTGTAATACGAGTATTGGTAAGGTCCAATTATTAAAGTATATTTAACACCAGGGGTCCATAGAGGAGTATAAGGGGTCTCGTGTAAATAATATTTGTAATACGAGTATTGGTAAGGACCAATTATTAAAGTATATTTAACACCAAAGGTCCATAGAGGAGTATAAGGGGCTCGTGTAAATAATATTTGTAATACGAGTATTAGTGAGGATCAATTATTAAAGTATATTTAACACCAGGGGTCCATAGAGGAGTATAAGGGGTCCCATGTAAATAATAGTTGTAATACGAGTATTGGTAAGGACCAATTATTAAAGTATATTTAACACCACAGGTCTATAGAGGGGTATAAGGGGTCTCGTGTAAATAATAGTTGTAATACGAGTATTGGTGAGGACCAATTATTAAAGTATATTAATACCGCACAGGTCCAAAGAGGGGTATAATGGGTCTCGTGTAAATAATATTTGTAATACGAGTATTGATAAGGACCAATTATTAAAGTATATTTAACACCACAGGTCCACAGAGGAGTATAAGAGGTCTCGTGTAAATAATAGTTGTAAAACGAGTAATGGTGAGAACCAATTATTAAACTTAAATTTTTTTATATTCATAATTTCTTCAAAACACTTACTATTTCATAGTTTTGTATTTAATTATATAATATTTGACCAACTTATCAACTGGTCTGGATTGTAGTAGATTATATTGTGATTAAATATACATATTTAGAATGGGTAGTTTTAATCATCATAATAAACACAAATTTCAATTTACGCACCACAAGTAGGGTGTCCTTTTAAAATTTTTTACCTAAACTTAGCAGATTAAATTGAGTGGAATGCGTTCCATCAGCCCAAAAGATACACGAGGATGAATAAAACATCCAATTTATCGGAGGAACACCTGAACCTATGTTTGTCAATATAGTCACTACAGCAGACTCTCAATCACTCCCAACATTTCTGTTTACGTTCAATTCACTTTATATTGATTGATATATACATTTTCCCAAAAGTACAGTATTTTTATATTAGTTCATATTCATTTCCTACTAAAATTGTATCCATTAGCAATATACTACATATAAAAATATGTTCGAGCCTTTCTAACTATTGTTTTTCTTTCCAAAGAGAGGTTTACAATTCCTGCTATACCACATTGTAATTTTGCATGATGAAATATGATATAAATATTTTAAGTTGCTGCCTCCGAAGTTCTGTTAGCTACAATAAACATCTAGATAGTAACTAGTTTATCTTGTCTCACTGATGTAATCATGGCCATTCACATTAATGATCGGCTCCATAAAAGTCCACTCTTCAAGTTTAACTCTCGATTTTTTCAACTTAAGCCAAATTAAATAACTATGAAATATTGAAATTTTTTTATGTTATTAGTTTAATTCTGTACAGAATACTTACTTTCCAGTGATACATTTAGTTGGCTACAAGGTGTTAGCACGTAAGCAAGGAAAAACACGAATTATTGTTCTATTTTTATAAATATAATGTACCAATATATTTGTATTATTCTCCTAAATGTACAACCTAATTGAAATATAAAGAGTAAAATTAATTTCCTCAATAAAAGTCCTTATATAGAAAGGATTTACAGTTTATAGCTAAAAATTTTAAATCACAGTTTACTTTTATTGATTATATTGAAAGTAAAAATAAGAATACTTGATAACAAATAACTACTATGGTAAATATAACAAAACAATCTCCGTAATTAATAAGGTCAAAACTTTCATCACATAAAATAATGAAGCTTTATTCTGAAACTATTTAATTTTTTGTGGAATAAGGTAGTACTGTAGTAAAATTTAGTGATGGTTTGACAACAGATGTAAATTGTAAAAACTTCCCGTCAATTAAAATATCATTGTACTTTATTGGTTGCTAACGAAATTTAATTAATTACAACTCTGAGTTTTTCGTTTTGGTATACAAATAACGTAATTTAACAATATATTTTATTGTACATTTTACATGCTTTTTAAAAGTTATAAAAGAGTAAATACATAAATATTGAAAGACTACGTAGATCTGTCACTAAAAAATGAACATACGAGGCAATTATAATATTTGGAAATAAAAGTATTTCGTTAAGTAGGTAATAGTTCAAGCCATCGCAGTTAGGAAAGTGGCGTTCATTACGAACATACAAATATATTTGTTAAGTAGGTAATAGTTCAAGCCATCGCAGTTAGGAAAGTGGCGTTCATTACGAACATACAAATATATTTGTTAAGTAGGTAATAGTTCAAGCCATCGCAGTTAGGAAAGTGGCGTTCATTACGAACATACAAATATATTTGTTAAGTAGGTAATAGTTCAAGCCATCGCAGTTAGGAAAGTGGCGTTCATTGCGAACATACAAATATATTTATTAATAAGTTAATAGTTCAAGCCATCACAGTTAGGAAAGTGGCGTTCATTACGAACATACAAATATATTTATTAAGTAGGTAATAGTTCAAGCCATCGCAGTTAGGAAAGTGGCGTTCATTATGAACATACAAATATATTTATTAAGTAGGTAATAGTTCAAGCCATCGCAGTTAGGAAAGTGGCGTTCATTACGAACATACAAATATATTTGTTAAGTAGGTAATAGTTCAAGCCATCGCAGTTAGGAAAGTGGCGTTCATTACGAACATACAAATATATTTATTAAGTAGGTAATAGTTCAAGCCATCGCAGTTAGGAAAGTGGCGTTCATTACGAACATACAAATATATTTGTTAAGTAGGTAATAGTTCAAGCCATCGCAGTTAGGAAAGTGGCGTTCATTACGAACATACAAATATATTTATTAAGTAGGTAATAGTTCAAGCCATCGCAGTTAGGAAAGTGGTGTTCATTACGAACATACAAATATATTTGTTGAGTAGGTAATAGTTCAAGCCATCGCAGTTAGGAAAGTGGCGTTCATTACGAACATACAAATATATTTGTTAAGTAGGTAATAGTTCAAGCCATCGCAGTTAGGAAAGTGGCGTTCATTACGAACATACAAATATATTTGTTAAGTAGGTAATAGTTCAAGCCATCGCAGTTAGGAAAGTGGCGTTCATTACGAACATACAAATATATTTGCCTTATACATCTCATCCCAAATATTCTTGCACGAGAAGTAGCCTTCAATGTTTTTACTTCTGGGCAATTCCAGTTGTATTACATCATTTTAGCTCAGTGTTTGTTTCAGTTATATTAAAAGGAAAGTGTATTTACAACTTAATGTAGATAAACGTTTTGGGCTGTGGGTGGTATCTATAATAATATTGTCAAATTAATACAAACTGAAAGTAAATGTAAACTAAAAGTAATTTCTTACATTATCGAAGCACATATTTCATAGGTATTTAAAATATCATTTAAGTTATACTTACTAAATACTGAACAAGTGTCCATTTTACACAGTAAAATTAGAATGTTTATTTTATTCAATTTACACTGAGCTGAAAAATATTTTATAAATAGTACAAACATAACATTTTTTAACGATTACAATCTTTTTTCAGAATATCAAACCTCAAAAACGAATTTTTTCGTTTCCCTATGAAAGAAGTTTTCCATTGCACGAGTAATTGTAAAACAGTATGTGGTCGGCTCTTGGTTACGGAGGGCGAGGTCCGAGGGTTGTTGAGGAAATGTTAATGGACATGCCTGCAGGGCCATGTGAACTGGCGAGTAAATGTTTAAAAACAAAAACGCAACAAAATAAAATTACCTTAGATATTGTTTTTTACTGTCATATTTTGTTACGTTTTCAGTTTTATAGTCGTTGTTTGTTTAAAACTGACTATTTATATTTTAAGTGAAATACATTGTTTGATCTCTCTCAATGTTATTTTCTTTTAAGGTATTGTATTACCCAAAAGAAAATATATCTCACGTTAGTGATCATCTGTTTCATTTGTGTTAGTTTTAGCAACTTTTCTCTTGTATTATTAATTTTTTTTAGTTCCTAAATTGTTCTGAGAGTTTAAATATCGTTATATCATCAGACCACTATCCTAAAGAGATGAAAATATATATTTATGATTGTGTTTATCAATGGTTAATTTCTCCAAAGCAAGCTAGTGGGTGGCTTGAAGGAGGTTGATTCGGTCTACATGATTGTGTAACTGGAAAACTTGTTAACCTCATACGTATATGGGAGGCCGTTGTCGTTCTACGTGTATTGTTGCTTGGAAGGTCTTACATCCTACATGTGCTGTTGCTTGGAGGGTCTTACATCCTACATGTGCTGTTGCTTGGAGGGTCTTACATCCTACATGTATTGTTGCTTGGAGGGTCTTACATCCTACATGTATTGTTGCTTGGAGGGTCTTACATCCTACATGCGCTGTTGCTTGGAGGGTCTTACATCCTACATGCGCTGTTGCTTGGAGGGTCTTACATCCTACATGTGTTATTGCTTGGAGTGTCTTACATCCTACATGTGTTGTTGCTTGGAGGGTCTTACATCCTACATGCGCTGTTGCTTGGAGGGTCTTACATCCTACATGTGCTGTTGCTTGGAGGGTCTTACATCCTACATGTGTTGTTGCTTGGAGGGTCTTACATCCTACATGTGTTGTTGCTTGGAGGGTCTTACATCCTACATGTGCTGTTGCTTGGAGGGTCTTACATCCTACATGTGTTGTTGCTTGGAGGGTCTTACAGTTTACATGTGCTGTTGCTTGGATGGTCTTACATCCTACATGTGCTGTTGCTTGGAGGGTCTTACATCCTACATGTGTTGTTGCTTGTAGTGTCTCACATCCTACATGTGCTTTTGCTTGGAGGGTCTTACATCCTACATGTGTTATTGCTTGGAGGGTTTTACATCCTACATGTGTTGATGCTTGGAGGGTCTTACATCCTACATGTGCTGTTGCTTGGAGGGTCTTACATCCTACACATGTTGTTGCTTGGAGGGTCTTACATCCTACATGTGCTGTTGCTTGGAGGGTCTTACATCCTACATGTGTTGTTGCTTGGAGTGTTTTACATCCTACACATGTTATTGCTTGGAGGGTCTTACATCCTACATGTGTTGTTGCTTGGAGGGTCTTACATCCTACACGTCTTGTTGCTTGGAGGGTCTTACATCCTACATGTGTTGTTGAGTTAAAGTAATGTACTCATCATGTAGAACATGGTGATATGAAGTTTTCTGAGATGAATTTAGGAATGTGTTAAGTATTTTAAATGTGAATTGTGTTTAGTTGTAAATGTTATTCCAGTTGGTCGATAGACTAGCTTCAGCACACTCACTAAATACTCCGTACCTATCAGTCGTTTACATGAAATCTTGTATATTACAATAATGAATTATTTTATTGGTAAATAATCATGATTGTACTTTGTATACCAAAAGTCCTACTCGTTAGACTTTGAACGTCCCAGTAAATACGGGAAATTAGGTTTTATACTATCTATATTAACTAAAAATATATGTGTATACATAATACTATAAACTACTCAAGAGACTACAGAAATATGTAAAAAGCTGTAATATTTTTTTAATACTTTTGTATTATTCTGGGTCTAATGAATATATATTTTGTAATGAGCAATATATACATAGGTAATATTAAAATGAACTTCATTAGATCCTGAAAAATTATATTACTCTTACAAATAAAATAAATAAATGGAGTCAAGTCCCATAAACTCCACTTACTCGCCAAACAAGAATAAACATTCCAGTACTTTCCAAACAAGTGGAGAGGACCCAGAAGGAGTTTGTCACTTGTTTGAACGCAGGTGTTCCATCAGTTCCAGGAATAGTCTGCAATGTAAGTAAATGTACTTTGTTTATATTTTAATATAAATGAAGTAACTTAATATCTACCTTAATAATGTTTTGTGTTTATACAATATTCGTTGACAGTAAATTATTTTCTTAATAGTCTTCGCTGTACAACAATTAATTTAGTAGTTCTATTCTGTATTAATTGATCAATATTATTTTTTACTGTATTATTTATAATATTATTGATTCTGAATTATTTTGTAGTAATATGGTAAACTTTTTATTTACGTATTATTTTTATTTTTTAATATTTTTATGCTTTAGAACTCATAATGTAAAAAATCCATTTTTTTACATTTTATGCTGAACATTGTAAAAATTGTGTTCCTTCAATTAAATTATAACACTGAATAAAAGTGTGGCATTAAATGAATAAAAATTCTGAGACCTAATAAATAAGACCTATATACTGTATAAGCAAATTTGCATAACATTTGTGATATAATATAAAATTTTTTCATTATTTTTATTATTTTATATTTCTATATAATACTGTGTTGTTTTAATAATTGTTTACAAATTTCGAATGAGCGGTTTTCCAATTAACTTAGAAAAAGAAAGATTTTTCCTTGATGTATTGTATAAAACCATCTGCCATGAGCACAACTGTATTTTAGTATTACTTTGCTTATTGTTTAGTTTCTTGTAGTTAAGTTGGGCACCAACAACAAACACTTATAGTTTTTTGGGACCCTATTTTGTATTATTTTAAATAAAGTACTTTGAATTTGAATTTAATAATAAATTAGAACAACTATATAACAGTGTGAATGCTGGTTAGCAAAACAAATTGATAAAATAAATATTGCCCCAGTATAGAAGGCTTTAAATCGTAAATCATTATGAAAACACATCTAAAAATGAATTTATAATACTTGCATTACCTTCATTTGTAATAGAAATTAGATTTGCTTTTGGCTCTAGTAATACTTCGACTATATTAATTTAACATAAATGGAAACATAATATTTAGTTTACTTGACGAACTTTAGCGTATTTATCTTGGATCCATGTTTCAAGTTTCAAAATCTATAAATTTATTTAATAAAATAAATGAAATCAACAAACTTTTTCGTTTAACAAGGGCATCAGGCATCTATTTGTTGAAGCATGAATAAATAGTTTTATAAATCAACTTAATACAATATACATGCAACTTTACAATTTGAACAAAAAAAATTACATTAAATATCACATGGCTTAATTTGGCAATGTGAAATCAATTAATTACTAATTAAAATCCAAATAAAGCTCAGAGGATGATCACGAAATAACAAAGGTTTATCTTGAAGGAAGACATGGCAGTTGTTAGGCGCACGTTTCCAAACTGATAACAACGTCGGTATTGTCAAATTGACTTATTCTGGAGTTTAGATTTGCAATTTAAAAACATTTTCAGTACTGACAAATTTATTTTCAATCGATGTTGTTAACTTTGATGTGCTTATATTGTATTTTTTAGTATATTTATTATTTATGTTAATATACTTTATAACCATTTTAACATTCTGTGATGAAAAATGAATTGCTGAATTTAATTGTTCTTATTTTTCGGTACTCAGATAAGAGAGTATATACATTAGGCAATAGTTGTACTTTTAGTTAATTATGTATAGAAATTTAAATAATGAGTTGTTACGAAGAAACTTTCAAAATATACAAGACTATAATTGCTATTGAAGGCGTTTTTGTGTCTTCGGCTGGCTGTTTGAATTGTAAAATTTCTTGACAGTGGAATATATTTGATTAGCTTTTACTTTTTTATTACTGTTGCAGTTTTATTAAGTCAGATATTATTTATAATTAATTCAGGTTAGAGTGAATTTAACAAACGAATAATTTCTTATTACATTAGTTTAAATTAATTTATTATTAATTAAATATGAAGTTATTGAACAATGTAACTAGAGGACATTCGAATATTATTTTTTTTTTTTTAATGAGGAAAGTACCAACTGTCTTATCTTCCACTATCGCTTGTAAATTCGTATAAAACTAAATTATATTTATTTTGAGACTATGTAGCCTAGCAGACCACCACATGCATGTAGCCAAAATGTATTATTTTATGAATGTAATGTTGGAATGTTATGTTCTTTGTGTAGCCTGCATGTGAGCAAACACCAGTCAACAGCATATGTTTGTCATCATACTCAGGGATTGACGGACTGCATAAAGCTGCGCATCTTTTCTTTGCTACTGCCATATGTATATCTCCACATCTGCGTACACGCAAACAAATACAGTGTTCGTTATGTTGGCGTAGATGGACCAACGACTGATGGGCAGTCTATGTGATTTGTAATGGTATTCTCCTGTTTAATCCTATATTAAGGTGGTACTTGACTCAGAAGAGGGAGGTTGTCAGTGTTAGGTCCACCGTGGCTGAAGATGACAAGACAAAACATCAACGTACAAGTGGAGGCACTACGATTGAAAGCGCTTTGTGTAAATATAAAAGTAAACCGTTTAAAGGCCAATTACATTTTTGAAAACAAGCATGTTTTTAGATAATGGGTTCATAAAGTGTAATTTAATAAAATAATTTTGCTATAACTAACAGTTTACTTGCAATATTGTTTTAATAGGTACAGAAAAAAATACAAAAAAAGTTAGTACGAGGAAATTTCTTTTATGTTTCGGTCAGAGAATGTTTGTCAGTGAGAAACTTAGTAGTTGTTAATTGAGGATTCATAATATAAAAATGTCATGATTCTAGGACAATTACTTTTCTTTTTATGGTGTGGTAAAGTGACCGGTGTAAAAACATCGAGTGTGAAATTCGTATAGTCGACTAATATTTTGATTTTTTTATTTTCGCTTAATCGCTTTACTTCCGGTATTCTGGAATTTAATTTTTCAATGTTTTAAACAGTTGCTGACAAAATGAAAAACCTGCTATGTATAAGAAAATATAACATATGAAAGGTGTTTCCAAACTCTCTATCAACCTGTCCATATATTATTCCTGGACCACAGATAAAACCAAAATATAATATTCAAACTTTCTAAAACTTGATATTTACTGACACAGCCACCATTTTGTTATTTTCACCCGACAATTTTTAATTTAAAAGTGTAACTTAACAATAAATTTAACTTTTTTTATTTGGCTATATAAAGTAAAGACCTAATTGAAGATAAAAACTAATTTTGTATGGTGATTAATTTCAAAATAGTGGCTTCTTCAAAATATAAAACATAAATATTTTCAAAACAGAATACCATTAAAATTGTCTTAAGGCTTAGTCAGATGATTCAATTTAAATTCCAAATGTATCAAGTTTAATAAAATCAGCCAATAAATTGATTAAAACTTGTTTGTAAACATAATTGTAAACAACATGAACTATCGTTAATTCACTAAACTTTGTTCATGATAAAAATAAAAAAATTATAAAATAAATAACCACTTTATTTCCGTATGATTCATACAACAATTTAAATTAATTTGTTCTGTTACAATCGAATATTGATTATAGGAACAATTATACTTCTGAACAGTTTCAGTTACAAGAGATGTTCAATATTAGCCTGCTAGCATCAGGTTGTTGCCGAGCTCCCTCATCCTACTTCATACATAAAAATCCAAAGAGGTGAAGTCTGGCCACGGCATTAGTTCTCCACAACCAATCCAGATGGCCTAAACAAAATCAGAAGCAATTTATTCAAAACAGCATGTAAACCGCATAATTGCGTCAATTAATACATTGTTACATAATCAGATCTTATGCCATAATCAAATAACAAAATCAAGAACAACTTAGGTAAACAATTTTTCACAAAACATTAAAAATACATAAATTACAAACAAATGGTGACGGCAAAAAAAAAATTCAATTATTTAAAAATTCACTTAATCTTTAATAATTCGCTTGGATTAGACATATCGATGGTTGTCCTTTCAAATATTGACGTGACAGTTTCTTTTTAGTATGTCTGGGAGAAAATTAAACAGTTTGAAGCCACTGTACACCAACTTCCTCTCAAGGAAGGGTGTTATATGTACTGGTAACTGTCATCGGGCGTAAATTGAACTCATGGTTTACATATTTATCTAAAAAGAGGTATATTTCATACGAATAAATACAACCGACCAGACAATTTAAACTAAGGGAAACGTTGGTAATTGGTTCAATCTAAACGATGAGAGGATGCATACTTATTTTTGAAAACTAGTCTTACGGCATTTTTATGTAGTTTAAAAATATTAGATTAGCCCTGTGTGATGCATTGCCCCATCTCCACTGAACAGTTTAAATTAGGGCACATAAGCCCCTCATAGGCTGCCATAATAACAGGTGTCTCTAATATTTAATTTTTTCAATTCAATTACATTATTTTTTTAATACAGATTTATAGAAATAATTGCCTAATGATATGTGTTTATTAAAACACTTAATTGCAACATAGTCATGTCAAATTCACCTATGCTAGGTTATGAATAGTAAACATGTATTATAAATTAAAGACATTCTATTCGAAAACATAACAGAGTTCATGTACACAAATAAATAACTACATACATTTTTTCATGTACTCATACTCAGGTATATGTATATAAATATTGAAATCTATAATATACAAAATACACACTGCACACATACATAGATTCATATGAGTATAATCGTTTTATTCATCGCCTGTTATAACACTGCATTTCTGAAAGAATTGAGAGAAAAACAAACTCCAAGGTAAAGTGCCTGATTGGAGGAGGTTACATCACTTTTATTTAAATGCACGGTGCAGTACAATACAAATTACATTAATAAAATATAACAGAAACAGTAGACCTACTGGACAGTGAATTTTGGTCACAACAAAATCAATATTTAACAAAAGATTAATATTAAAGTAACTATACAGTAAACACCTTAATAGTGCAAGCTCAATTGATTTAGAGTACATCCTACATAATGTATAAAAGACATAATATATCAATACATACATAAAGTGTCTAATAATCACGTAATCACACATATATACACACATGATCGCACGTATATAATGTTTCAAAATCAGATTCCAAATCATTTATATTGTAAAGGTCATACATAATTACTTGTCAGCAAGGTATCCGCATTGCATCTGAGTTTCCTACAAAATGCAATAATGTTGTTAGGGTATGCCAGAGCTTAGTAGCAAAAATAAATAAAATAGTTGAAAATGTTCAACAATGTCTAGTGGAAAGGTTCATGACGTGTGATCAAACTGGCAGCGGTAGGCTAATATGGAACAACTCTTGTAACTGAACCTATTCAGTAGTAAAATTTTTCTTTAAGGGGCCGTTTCCCAAACATCCAAGCCACTGCTGGAAATAGCCTTCTCCACCTCAATCTACGCATATGCTGATGACACAGCTCTTGTTTATTTAGCTTACAATAAACAGTCAAGGTATCTTATTGGTTGATTGATAACAGATAATTAATTAATACTTAAAAAAACAAACGTATAATATACGTATAATATACATTCTTTGATGGCATGACTTATTTTAAATTGTTGTATCATAGGTATGACAATTAATTGTGGCTATACTTGTTCTTTTTATCATTAACTCAGTTCTTCCAAATAACGACAGTTCATGTTGTTTACCATTCTGTTTAACAAACAAGGTTTTTCTTAGATTTTTTAAAACATTTTATTAACCTAATTTCTTATATTTGATAAAGCTGGATTTGCAATTAATTACTCTGACTAAAACAAAATAACTTTTCCTTTTTATTTTAAGGCGGTTTGAAGATATTTACATTTAACGTTTTTAAGAAGCCACCATTTTAAACATGAATATTGTAAACAGTTGATTCTTTGCCTGCAATTAGGTGTTTGAGTTATAAAGCCAAATACCAAATTTCAATTTATTATAACGTTACGCTCTTAAATTGAATAATGAATAATGAATAATGAATAATGAATTTTATTTCCAACTAAAATAAACAATATTACAAAATATACATGGTTTGGAAATTAACTGGTCACTATGTCCAGTAGTTATGACCAGTTTATAAAAAGGAAAATAACCTAAAAAAAACAAAGTTGAGTTCAGTTCTTAACATTAAAATGCAATAGACACCTGCTGCCTGCAGCATTTAAATGAACAAGGCCTACATTCCATATCTTTTTGCTTACATGCATGACAATCTACATACAGTTTAATGTTCCAAAACATGAAATTTAAGTTAAATGTAACACATATGACATTATAATAAAATATTATTTCCTATATTATCTGTCTAATACATGCAATAGTAAATATAAGAAAGCATAAACTTAGGAACAGCACAGTAATAATATCCTGATATATATAATATATAAATATATTTATACGACTATACTGATACACACATATACACACACACACGTTTAAAAAAAAAAAAAAAAAAAAAAAAAAATATTTAAGAGTGAATAGATAGGGTAACCTAGCTTAAAACATGACGCAGAGAATTAGTGTCAGTTATCTCAGTTAACCAGCATTTAATATTTTTACAAAACATATTGATAGAATTACTTTCCTTTATGTCAGTTGGTAGTTTATTAAAAAGAAATGGTCCTAAAAACAAAAATGAATGTTTAAAAAGTTCTTTATTGACCTTAGGTGTTCTGAAAATTAAACTGTTTGTACTTCTGGTGCTATAAACTAAGTTTTCAGTACCCCTATTGCCACTCCTCAAGTAAAACAACCTCAAAACTTTAAACACAAACAAATTCTGTAAAGGCATTATTTTTAGTTCACAATACAACGGGAATGAACTTTCTCTAATATTTTTTTTCAATATAATACGTAAATAATGATTCTGAGTTATTCTCAGTTTGTTGATTAATGATCTAAAGGTTCCACCCCAACATACCACTCCGTACTGCAAACGTGAATCAATCAAAGCATAATAAAGAGATCTTAATAAATTTGTTTCACAGATATTTCTCAAAAAGTAGAATTTTCGAATAGACTGTCTTAGCTTAGCATGTAAGTTGTTAATGTGCGTGTCCCATGTCATTTTTTCATTAAAAGTAACGCCTAGATATTTGAAGTCTCTTACTCTTTCTATACATTCGCAATCACAATTGACTTGTAAACAATTGATTCTATGATAAATAATTGACTGTAAAAAATCAAAACCTCTGAAATCAAAATTAATATACTTCGTTTTATTAACATTTACAACCATTTTGTTGTTATTACACCAAACGTTTAAAATACTAAGGTCGTCCATTACATTGGCTCTCATGGTTTGTATATTTTTATTTGAATAGTGGAAGACAATGTCGTCAGCAAACGCTTGTATCCGGCCTTTAAAATTTAACTGTAATAGATCGTTAATGAAGATTAGGAATAACGTGGCAGATGTAACAGATCCTTGCGGCAAGCCAACAGTGACGGGTAAAGGCGCACTGAGGCTGCTCCCGACCCGCACACGCTGCTCTCTACCAGTGAGGAAGCTACGAAACCAATCGAGCGCAATACCTCTAATTCCAGCTGCTTCCAGCTTACAAAGTAAAATGTCATGATTGACCAAATCGAAAGCCTTCTTAAAATCTACAAAGAGGCCTGTGGTTTTAGAACTGTTGTTTAAACTAATATAAATTTGGTTTGTAAAGTTTATTAAAGCATCTTCCGTGCTTTTACCCTTTTGAAAGCCAAACTGGTACTCAGAAAGATAATTGATTCTGCTCAAATAAGTCACTAATCTAGTTACCACAATTTTTTCAAGGATTTTTGAAAATATTGAAAGGAGACTGATTGGGCGTATGTTATCCACCTTAATTGTGTTTTTTTTCTTAAAAATTGGAATAATAATACTTAATTTTAACATTTCTGGAAAAACTCCATTTGTGAAACTTAAATTAAAAATATGACACAAAATTGGTGCAACAAAGTGTGCTATTGAATTGAACATTCTCAAGTGAAATTAGGGAAATGGTGGCTGTGTGAGGAAATAGCATGTGTTTGAAAGTTTGAATATGATATTTTAGTTTTATGTGTGGTCCAGGAATAATATCTAAAAAATACTGGCAGAGAGTTCACAGACATCCAAAATAAAACACTGTTATATTGGGAGGTCTAAAATGTACACAAGTCAGCAGAAAAGTAATAGTTTTTTGTGTTTATACTTATGTAATTTATTTATATTTATGAAGTCTAGTGACACAAATAAAATAATATTATATTGCTTTTTAATAGGATATTAAAAATTTTTCCGATTATAATATCGAATATTGTTCGAATTAAATATCGTTTATTTTATGATCCATGTTAAAAAATATTTATATAACCGAGTGGAATATAAAAATATGATGAATTGTATTATTTAGGAACGGTTCACACCATATACGAGCAACAAACTTGTTACGATACTGAATAAAAAATATCCAGGAGGGGTTTATATACCATTCGTGAGACGCGACGTGTCGAGTCATAGCTGTCAATAACAGACGCAATCAGAATGTACGCTCTTGGCTCTTAGATTTACTTCTAACTTTTCACTAGGTTCAGGTTGTATCGAAATACATTTATATTTTGGAATTATGTCATTTTTAATAATTAAAACTTAAAATGCTCGTTTTTATTGAGTGTTGTATATTTAATATGAATACTGACCTGTGAATAATGTCACGGAATAATTACATTTTGAACATGTGATAGTTCTCACAAATTATAGAACTTTGTACACTATGGCCTGGTATTTAATACACAGTAATCTTTTATAACAATGCATTATACCTTCCCTTTTCCTCTATTACGATCTTTCGAACATTGGACAACATAAAAAGCTATTGTTCTGTAGGTAAGTATGTTAAATGTGATTTCGGGTTGTTGCAATAGTACCACAGGTGTACTTACATTTTCTCTGGCCACCGTAGTTGATTTGGGACAACTTGCACTGCTGTTGAGTGAGCTAGACATTTATGATTATAAGTAAGGATTAAAGTATTTTAACATAAAACGTTAAAAAATATTTACATGGATTAAAATGTATCTTACAATTTTGTTGTATTATTTTATATACTGTTTTAAAATAAACGACGCTTACTACTCGTATAACATAAGAGAACTTATATTCTGTTAAATATAATAAAGTTTACCTAGAGTTTGCGTGATTTGTGGAAACTAGAAGTGTGCCTCCAAATAGTACTTCATGCAAGTCAAGTTTTAACCGTTTATGATGTATATTGAAGAAATATTTTGAAATGTGTTATTTATATTCCATGATAGTAACATATATGTATGTTTCTTCAGAGTTGTTACATTAAGGTTAGTAATATTCAAATGCTGTTGTGTTTTGTTGTACATTTAATTATGTTTAATTATGATACATCAAATTGTGATAAGTATAATGGACATCATGAACGAAATAGAAAAGGAATCAGAAATACTTTACAAGTTAAAAAATATATTTAATCACAACTCACAGGTAAAAACAAACTATTCAATATTGAACTTTATGATTCAGTGGAAGCAGCATTGAAATATTCTGTAGATGAACTCAATAGGACATTTCAGAATATACAATATCAAACTGAACTTTTAACGCACGAACAAACCATAGATTGAGAACTGGCCTACAGAGAAGACATGGATTACCCTAGTCACATTACAATAACTAGACCTTCAAGCCAGTACATTAGCCTTTCAACACAAGTTTGTGCCAAGAGAACAACATAGTGGTGAGTCAGTTAGTGATTTTTCAATATACTTTAAGAAACTATCTACAAATTATAATTTCAAATTTTCATTTAAAATGTCAGTATGTGACATATTTTTAAGATTTCGGTTTATTACCTGACCATGGTGATCATGGTAACAGGGCCAAGCTACTACAGTTACAAGAAACGATGCCTTCTACTGAAACAGCATCTGCAATCGAACTATCTAAAATGGAAAGTGCAATATTATTTCAACGATATAACAGTCAAGAATTTACCTAAATTAAGTTAGGTACACAAAATAAGCATTGACAAATAAATGTTCATAGATACAAAAATATAGATATCGGGGTTTTGAACTTTATGTCTTTAAATGTTTCATAATTCCAAACTGGTGACGAATGACATCACACTAATTACTGAAACTTTAAACAGGAACGCGTTATTCATGTAATTACATTGGTCACAAAGTTCAAGTAGGAACGAGACAAATATAACTAATTATTAAACAGAAGAACAGTTTATTGATGAATAAAGTTGCAATTTTCAGGAAATTCATTTACTATATAACTTGAAGAGAAGTTATAATAACCTTCTCAAAGATTCTTATTCAGATGGATATTGTAAGGATATTTTAATAACACACTTCCTTCTAAGATGTTCATCGAAATAGTTATGGTTCATTTAAATAACTTCATAAAATCTACCATTTTACCACGTGTGACATAGTGTATATGAATTTTATTTCTCTTGCAATTTAAAAAATGTATTGTGATATATTTTACTTTGTTCTAGCAGTTTTTCTCGTAGTAAATTATGTTAAGAAAAAGGGTATAGTTTTGTTGGAGATAGGAGCCCAAATTTAGAAGCTATAACTTACAATTATATACTAAAAAAAACAATGGCTCACAGTAATGGTTTGAAACTAAACGAAAACAAGGCAGGACAAACTATACTTATTAAGTCTTTAAGACTGCCCCTACGTTGAATTTAATGGACTATTTTACTGGTTTTGAAGATAAAATGATGAATTAATGATTGTTGACTATCAGATCTTGATTGAGTAACTGACACTTGTAATATAGTGGTTTCTGAAGTCACAATTTTAAACGTTTTGCCTCTTGACATGAAAGATATTTTGTATGAATTAATGTGATATTGTAACAAATTAAATGACCGTTTAACTTTTAGATAAGTAACAGCGTGCATAGAGTTGTTGTATTCATTTCATATTTAATTTATTATGTGAGTTCATATCACAACCTTCTTCAATCATGTACTCTCCCCTTATGCTTAACGAACTTCGACAATATCACGCCTTTAATATTTCTTGAACTCTGTACTAAAAGCCCTAGGTTTAAATCTGATAGTTTTAAATTTCTTTCCCAGATCAATCCTCGTTCCGAATGGATTTTCTAAGCTGTCTATTACCTTAATGAAGTCAATAATGTCTATTACCTTAATGAAGACCATAATAAGTCATTTTTCCCAACAAATCATTTATTGTTTGAGTTCGCCATTATATAATTCCCTTCCTGACAGATTGAGTAACATGGACGATAGCACTAGTTTTAGGGCTGCTGTAAAGGCCTGCTTTTGCAGTGCATAACGGGGGTGTTGGGGGCACTGTTTTTATGGCGGACCATGTGAGCAAAGACAGGGTGATTCATGACGTTTCCCCACCCCCACTTTAACAGCTCATTCTACTACCTAAAATAAAGAAAAAATGTTATACAAACATAGATCTTAAAACTCTTCTTAAGCGAATTACAGCCAGTCAAACATTTCGGTAAAAATCATGGATAAAGATTAAAATAATAACGTACACAACTTACGGAAAAGTAAATTTGGACGGAAATAACATGATTTATAATGAAATTCGACATAATAAAACTAAATAAATAGGTTTCAAGTAATCTTTAATAGTTTTAAAGTAGTATGTGTTTAAATGCAAGAAATTGTGACAAGAAACTCCGTTTTTTAAGTTTAGTGTACAATAACTTTATTAAAAGGTTAATAAAGTCATAAAAAATGCATACATAATTTGTAGAGAATTTTATTCTGAGAAGATTGATGTATGTTAAGCAAAAAACAAAACATAAATAAGTACAAAAGTCTAACTTTATTAAGTATTTTACTTAAGTAGTTGCAAAGAAATAATTAAATGAAGAATATTAATGTTTGTGTGCATTAAATAAATTATTTGTTTATTATTAATTATTATTGAAGTAAAAATAGTATAAAGAAATAAATAACATTTTAACAAATAAATTATTCGTTTTTCTTTACTGTCTACTATGCAGCATAATGTATCATAATATTATCTTTACTTCTTAAGTTGGTAACACTTAAAAAAACAGCTGATCAACAATACTTTTATAATTGTCATGTCTGACTTGTGTTTTGTTAGTACTGTAATGGCAAGCTACAAAATGCTAGTATGAATACATAACGTCTTAAGAGACGAATAGGAGTCTCGGAACCATTAGTGTGGAGGTTACTTTAATGTTGAAATGAATTTTACCCATTTCATAAACAAAAAGGTCTAACATCTAGAACCAGGGGATGGTCCACTTCTTTTCGAGTTTGGTAATTATTTAAATACCAAAAAACAGCTCCATAAGCGTATTTTATTCACGAATGATACCAATTTACTAGAGATGATGTCAACAACTTGCTTAGTGAGTATTTATGGGCAGAAAAAATCCTCACGATGTAGTGGACCAGAAATTTCAACTTCGATTTAGTGCCAATGTTTGATGTGGTATTTAACACAATCAGCTAACTGGTCTGTTAATATTACCTGGCCACCTAAATGCTGAATTTTATTTGCACTTCCTCTAAAAAGAGTTGCCGGAGCTGTTCTTTTGCATATTAGACGAAACTTGTAACTCTAGCACGATGGAGCACCACACCACTTTTCTCAAGTCCTTACCGCTAACTTACAAAATAAATTCACTAAAAAAATAGTTGGCCATGTAGAGCTGTAATCATGATCACCAATATCGTCAGGTCTATCTCATTGGATTATTGCGTTTGGAGGTGGATTAAAAACAAGGGACAATTCTCTGGAAGAATTAATTGCCCTTATTATGGATTCGCTTACACAGATAAAGGGGTAAATTAAGGAAAGTGACACAAGCAATGTAGTGCAAAAATGTGTTTTACAATACATTAATAATGATGGCCTCATTTTGTTACATTTCTTATAATCAGGTGTGTAAAGTTAGATCAAACCGACTATTTGTCCGTTAAATTACTTATGTATTTTACTTAATGAAGTTAATATTTTGTACTTATTTATGTCTTATTTTTTACTTAGCTTACATCAATCTTCTCAAAATAAAATTCTCTACAAAATATGAAAAAGAGATTTATGGTTTTATTACCCTTTTATCAAAGTTATTGTACACGAAAGGAAAATAACGGAGTTTCTTGTCCAATGTTTTGCAATTAAACTCAAATTACATAAAAATTACTAAAGATACAAGTCTGAAACTTATTTATTTAGTTTTCTCATATCAAATTACATTAGAAATCATGATGTTTCCGTCAGATTTTATCTTTTTATAAATTGTGTACAACGTTATTTCAATTTTTATCCATGATTATTACCAAAATGTTTGACTGGTTGTAATTCACTAACGAAGCTTTTTAAGACCTATGCTTATATAAAATTTTTTTCTTTATTTTTAGTAGTAGAATGTAATGTTGAAGTCGAGGATAGCGTCCGGAATCACCCTGTATATGTAAATTTAATAAATTGAGTTAGTTTATACGATTGTTCAGGTTTTTTTAATGAGGCTAATCGTAATATTTACTTTATTTTAATTATTATTTATTTTTAGGCTGTCTTTGATTATACTTTTCTGTTATACTATTTTGATTATACTACTTTCTTTTACTGGAAAGAGCTTTTTGTTTTCCAAAGTGACAAGCCTCACTTGACTGATACACTGTTAAAGGCTGACATGACTGATATACTGTTAAAGGCTTCCATGACTGATATACTGTTAAAGGCTGACTTGAATGATATACTGTTAAAGGCTGACATAACTGATATACTGTTAAAGGCTGGCATGACTGATGTACTGTTAAAGGCTGACATGACTGATATACTGTTAAATGGTGACATGACTGATATACTGTTAAAGGCTGACATACCTGATAAACTGTTAAATGCTGACATGACTGATATACTGTTAAAGGCTGACATAACTGATATACTGTTAAATGCTGACATGACTGATATACTGTTAAAGGCTAACTTGACTGATATACTGTTAAAGGCTGACATGACTGATATACTGTTAAAGGCTAACTTGACTGATATACCGTTAAAGGCTGATATAACTGATAGACCGTTAAAGGCTGACAGAACTGATTTAATTTTTAACAATAAAAACGAATTTAAACATACAAAATAATACAAAATAAATGGGGAATTTTAAGTGACTTCTGTTTTTTAACACTTAATAGCATTATTCATTCAAGCACATTTAATATTGAGTTACATGGTATTGTTTTATGTAGTTGTGGTACTACAAGCAAATTAAAACAATAAATAATGTTGCTATTCCTAGAATTGATGGTGGAGATGTTGAAGTTTTCATTATGAGGTGAATCTTTTTTAAAATACATTGTTCTTATAGATTATTATTTAAAAAAAACACGTATGAACATAAATGGACATTACGAAGATTTCTTGTTCTTTAAAATAAATATTTTGGCTTTAATAGTTTATTTTAATTATTTTAATTTGAAAAAACTGTATTTTAAATATATTATGTAATTGATAAAAATAAATATCACAATAGAAAATCAATTATACTAATACGCATATTATATTTAATGTAGTTATGCTGTACCTGAATTGTATCGTTAAATCTATATCAATGTGTATAATATGCTTGTCAGGCAACATAGTATGTGACGTCATTTGCATAACTAATTGCTCTCAACTGGTTAGCCGTACAGGGGATGTGGTCAGGCCTCAACAATGTAGGCAAGGACTGACTACTGACATCAAATAAACATCCCTCCTTTCTTCAATGATCAGGAACTTACAACTGTGATTTTATGTAAAGGGAATTTCGATTGGCTCTTAAACATATTTGGTGGTTAGTTAAGTTTTAGTATTTTCACTTTTACTTTGGTTACAATTATATATTTCAGCAAACAATCAGACAGAACAATGAAATACAATAATTTATTTTACTAGAAAATCGAATTAAATTTATATTTCAAGATGGAATTTTTAAAAAGATATAATACAACTAATTGAGGAAGTATGTTCACTAATGTTTCATGCCGTAACTGATAAAGCTAACTATAGCTATATATACATGTAATATTATTAGCATAGTAGCTATAATAACAGTATTTACTAAGTTTGGTCAGTTTAATAAAGATATAATACAACTAATTGAGGAAGTATGTTCACTAATGTTTCATGCCGTAACTGATAAAGCTAACTATAGCTATAAATACATGTAATATTATTAGCGTAGTAGCTATAATAACAGTATTTACTAAGTTTGGTCAGTTTAATAAAGATATAATACAACTAATTGAGGAAGTATGTTCACTAATGTTTCATGCCGTAACTGATAAAGCTAACTATAGCTATACATACATGTAATATTATTAGCATAGTAGCTATAATAATAGTATTTACTAAGTTTGGTCAGTTTAATAAAGATATAATACAACTAATTGAGGAAGTATGTTCACTAATGTTTCATGCCGTAACTGATAAAGCTAACTATAGCTATACATACATGTAATATTATTAGCATTGTAGCTATAATAACAGTATTTACTAAGTTTGGTCAGTTTGATAAAGATATAATACAACTAATTGAGGAAGTATGTTCACTAATGTTTCATGCCGTAACTGATAAAGCTAACTATAGCTATACATACATGTAATATTATTAGCATAGTAGCTATAATAATAGTATTTACTAAGTTTGGTCAGTTTAATAAAGATATAATACAACTAATTGAGGAAGTATGTTCACTAATGTTTCATGCCGTAACTGATAAAGCTAACTATAGCTATACATACATGTATTATTATTAGCATAGTAGCTATAATAACAGTATTTACTAAGTTTGGTCAGTTTAATAAAGATATAATACAACTAATTGAGGAAGTATGTTCAATAATGTTTCATGCCGTAACTGATAAAGCTAACTATAGCTATACATACATGTAATATTATTAGCATAGTAGCTATAATAATAGTATTTACTAAGTTTGGTCAGTTTAATAAAGATATAATACAACTAATTGAGGAAGTATGTTCACTAATGTTTCATGCCGTAACTGATAAAGCTAACTATAGCTATACATACATGTAATATTATTAGCATAGTAGCTATAATAATAGTATTTACTAAGTTTGGTCAGTTTAATAAAGATATAATACAACTAATTGAGGAAGTATGTTCACTAATGTTTCATGCCGTAACTGATAAAGCTAACTATAGCTATACATACATGTAATATTATTAGCATTGTAGCTATAATAACAGTATTTACTAAGTTTGGTCAGTTTGATAAAGATATAATACAACTAATTGAGGAAGTATGTTCACTAATGTTTCATGCCGTAACTGATAAAGCTAACTATAGCTATACATACATGTAATATTATTAGCATAGTAGCTATAATAATAGTATTTACTAAGTTTGGTCAGTTTAATAAAGATATAATACAACTAATTGAGGAAGTATGTTCACTAATGTTTCATGCCGTAACTGATAAAGCTAACTATAGCTATACATACATGTAATATTATTAGCATAGTAGCTATAATAATAGTATTTACTAAGTTTGGTCAGTTTAATAAAGATATAATACAACTAATTGAGGAAGTATGTTCACTAATGTTTCATGCCGTAACTGATAAAGCTAACTATAGCTATACATACATGTAATATTATTAGCATTGTAGCTATAATAACAGTATTTACTAAGTTTGGTCAGTTTGATAAAGATATAATACAACTAATTGAGGAAGTATGTTCACTAATGTTTCATGCCGTAACTGATAAAGCTAACTATAGCTATACATACATGTAATATTATTAGCATAGTAGCTATAATAATAGTATTTACTAAGTTTGGTCAGTTTAATAAAGATATAATACAACTAATTGAGGAAGTATGTTCACTAATGTTTCATGCCGTAACTGATAAAGCTAACTATAGCTATACATACATGTATTATTATTAGCATAGTAGCTATAATAACAGTATTTACTAAGTTTGGTCAGTTTAATAAAGATATAATACAACTAATTGAGGAAGTATGTTCAATAATGTTTCATGCCGTAACTGATAAAGCTAACTATAGCTATACATACATGTAATATTATTAGCATAGTAGCTATAATAATAGTATTTACTAAGTTTGGTCAGTTTAATAAAGATATAATACAACTAATTGAGGAAGTATGTTCACTAATGTTTCATGCCGTAACTGATAAAGCTAACTATAGCTATACATACATGTATTATTATTAGCATAGTAGCTATAATAACAGTATTTACTAAGTTTGGTCAGTTTAATAAAGATATAATACAACTAATTGAGGAAGTATGTTCAATAATGTTTCATGCCGTAACTGATAAAGCTAACTATAGCTATACATACATGTAATATTATTAGCATAGTAGCTATAATAATAGTATTTACTAAGTTTGGTCAGTTTAATAAAGATATAATACAACTAATTGAGGAAGTATGTTCACTAATGTTTCATGCCGTAACTGATAAAGCTAACTATAGCTATACATACATGTAATATTATTAGCATAGTAGCTATAATAATAGTATTTACTAAGTTTGGTCGGTTTAATAAAGATATAATACAACTAATTGAGGAAGTATGTTCACTAATGTTTCATGCCGTAACTGATAAAGCTAACTATAGCTATACATACATGTAGTATTATTATCATAGTAGTTAAAGTGGTTTATATACCTGCATTCAAGTAATCCAAGTCGTTGCTTCTGCAACCGGTTTCAACTCATCATGAGAGTCATCTTCAGGCCGTACAAGGATGTAATAAAATGTGATCACATTTTATTACATCCTTGTACGGCCTGAAGATGACTCTCATGATGAGCTGAAACCGGTTGCAGAAGCAACGACTTGGATTACTTGAATGCAGGTATATAAACCACTTTAAGTATTGAACAGTGATCCGGAGGCTAATCCCCCAAAAATATCATAGTAGCTATAATAACAGTATTTACTAAGTTTGGTCGGTTTAATAAAGATATAATACAACTAATTGAGGAAGTATGTTCACTAATGTTTCATGCGGTAACTGATAAAGCTAACTATAGCTATACATACATGTAATATTATTAGCATAGTAGCTATAATAATAGTATTTACTAAGTTTGGTCAGTTTAATAAAGATATAATACAACTAATTGAGGAAGTATGTTCACTAATGTTTCATGCCGTAACTGATAAAGCTAACTATAGCTATACATACATGTAATATTATTAGCATTGTAGCTATAATAACAGTATTTACTAAGTTTGGTCAGTTTAATAAAGATATAATACAACTAATTGAGGAAGTATGTTCACTAATGTTTCATGCCGTAACTGATAAAGCTAACTATAGCTATACATACATGTAATATTATTAGCATAGTAGCTATAATAACAGTATTTACTAAGTTTGGTCAGTTTAATAAAGATATAATACAACTAATTGAGGAAGTATGTTCACTAATGTTTCATGCCGTAACTGATAAAGCTAACTATAGCTATACATACATGTAATATTATTAGCATAGTAGCTATAATAATAGTATTTACTAAGTTTGGTCAGTTTAATAAAGTTTATTGACACAATTAAACGAATATGGTATATGAAAAATATCGATTCTCTTTATAAAAATACATTTTTTTTTAAATGGATACCAAATGGTATATTTCTAAGAAGACAGACTTTCTACAGTGGCTACGTTCGGAGTGACATGAGTTACGTTAGACGAGACGAAACACTTCGGAATTGGAGGAAAATCAATCTATGTTCGACTGTTAAGTTTAAATGTTGGAATTTTAAAATCACATCTAAAACATTCTTCATTTTACTGACACATTATCTACAACATCTACAACTGTGCTAATTTTACCAGCAGTCTCTCGATGAGCATAAGTAACTCTTAAGTATCAATTCAGATGCTGCATTAGTTACCTTTAATGCTTAGTTACTTTGTGTACGAAAACCAGTTGTCCTTGTTAGAATATAGAGAGATTGAAAAAACTCACAAACTATAGACTTGTTTCATTAGCCCATAAAATGAAAGTCAAGTCAAGCCCATGAGTTGACTTTCCTAATACCCAGAACTCTGCAAGTAAACCACCCGACTTTCTGGCATCATAGTTCCTCTGCTCATCAATTAAATAAGTAAATATTAGTTTTAGCTTAAATTCAAATGTATTAAAAAGGTTAAGATTAAATAATTGCTCTGAATTGTGACATCCATATTACGCAGTATCGTAACCAGCCAAAATGGTATTTCACTGAATATTTCTAAAAACTAATAATTTACTAAACAAATATTCAAGGAACTATATACTTGACATTGTGATAAAACACGTTAATGAAATATAATTGATTCTGCAACGTCTGAGAAAAGTTAAATTGGAAACTTGAAGCTGTGAAGGTAACACTAAAGGGTCTGACAGCACGACTCGGATTACTTCTTAACAACACAAGAAGTCTATGACTCAAACTTTCGGTTTTCCAAAAATTACTTTTTTATGATTTTTGAAATGAAAGTATAATGCTTGAGCCTGAAGTCTTCCGTTATAAGTATAAATATGCAATTGAAATGGAATGAACAGTTAAATTAAGTTCCCTAACCAAAATTTTAAGATATATATATATATATATATATATACTAAATTAAACCACTCTTTATTCACAAAGTTACATTTCAATTACATTAGTGAACATTTTACCTGTTAACTTTACTGTCAAGACTTTAACTTGGTGAAAAAACAATTTGATCGAACATCTTAAATTGTTAGTAATACAATAGTTCTAATATTACCAGCCATATTATTAATAAAAAATATGTATTTACAGAAAACATGTAAGTATATTTGTTTACAATATGAATTTTTACCAGTAAACAAATCTATTATCGCTTATACCAGACTTCTTAGCTCTAAAAAGTTAAAAAGATAAAATATGTCTTATTTACCAGGCGAAGTTACGGCTAAGAAGCCCTCTCTGACACTTAACCTGGGAACCAGCTGAAAGGTAACTTCCGAACCACCACCAGTGACCGGGCAGGCGGACGGATCGCTCAGACGGTCACCCATCCAAGGGACATCCACTCTCGGTTGCTTGACTCCATTATTTTGCTAACGTCGGAACTCTCCAGCCAAAGCCACTGGCTCTATAGGTCTACAGAGAGGTTTATTTATACCTTAAAATAGTAGGTCCTTGAAGCTACTGTGGGCTAACTAATTAAATTGAGCTAATTATCTCTACCGAGGGATGTAGTTAGGCCATGACGTAGTAGAAACTTGAGGCTGCTGTCACGTAAACAATCCCTCTGAGCTAGTCAGCCTTGTAGAGGGATATAGTTAGGCCTTGTCATATTTGAGACTTTAGGATAATCTGACGTAATATAACTAAGTACACAGATTTAGTTACCTCTACAGAGAGGAATTTTGTAGGATTCGGTATGCTATACAAATGGTGATACTGTAAGGTACCTAATTAAACAAACTTAGTTAACTCTACAGAGGGTTTTGGTAAGCAATTAGTAAACAATTAAGGTTATTGTGAGGCAACTAATCACACAAACCTAGTTAACTCCAAATATGGTTGTGTTAGGCCTTGAAATAGTAAATAGCTGAAGCTACTTTCAGGTAACTAATTAAACAAACTTAATTAACTGTACAAATGGTTTTTGTGTACCTTGACTTAGTTGGCAGTTTAGGTTACTGTGAGTTAACTAATTACACAAATTCCGTTAACTGTACAAAGAGTTGTGGGAGGCCAACTGAGGCTACTGTGAGGTATCCAATTACACATAACCAGTGATCTCTTCAGTGGAATGGTGTAGGACCTTGACATTGTAGACACTTGAGGCTCCTGTAAATAAGTAATCAAAAAAAGCTAATTAGGTCTACAAAAGTATGGTCTGACACTTTAAGCTACCATACATTAAATAATTTCAAAAATATAGTTATCTCTACAGAGTGATGGTAAGGCCAGTAGCTTTGTAGACACTTAAAGCTTCTATAAAGTAATTAATTACAAAAGCTAGATAGCTCTACAAATGGATGATGTAGGGCCTTAATAATTACAAAAACTGGTTAACTTTACATAAATATGGGTTTAGGTTTAACATAGTTTACAACTGTGAGATTATTAAGCCTTCTCAAAGCTAGTCATCTCTACATTGCGATATAATTAGGCCTTATAGTCATTAATAGTTCAACCTTTTCATTAGTACGTTAAGGAAATCCTGAATATTGATTACTGTATTAGGCCTTAACCACATCCCTCTGTAGTACTAATTAGCTCGATGCAATTAGTTACGCAAATTACGCCCTTTGAAGAAAATTATACTTTAATTGCTTTGATTGATAATTGGCTATATATATGTTACCAATATGTTTCATGTAGGGTAAATGAGCAAGACAATAAAATGAGGAATATGAGCTTACGTTAGTGTTTTTGGTATTTAAAAATGATAATTTCACTTCGAAAATAATATACGTTATATGTTTAAGACTGTACAAAATGTTAAACAGTTTTTATCATATAATGCTATAATCTCATTAACTCATTACAAAATATATCTAAAGTGTAATTATTCATCTGCATAGAGATTAGAGATATTTGCATCTTATCATGGCTTATCAATTAGTGCAGAAAATCGATATCTAAATATAGTTTACAGAATGAGAGAGTAATAAGTAATGATAAATTATGTACAAATCATAATATTTATCAGTGTAATTATGTTAATATAACTTACGTATAAAGTATAAGTTATACCGTGAAAATATTTTGTATTTTTTTTATTAAACTACTATCGAATTAACTTTTTTTTCAGAGAAATATCTTATAGAATATTGTGGTCAAATGAATAAGTAATCCTTTATTGATTAATTATTTTACAGAAAATAATAACAAATAAAAATAATAACACAATAAGTTTGCACGTAACTTATAAGACCAACAACAATTTATTGAATACAATTTAGTAAAACGATTTGTAGTCTTATTTGGAGACTATATAACAAAAATCATTAATATTCCTATGATATATTCTCTACGAAATACGTTCAATCACGATTCCAACAGGTTGGTATTAAAGTATCTTTCCATACAAATTTTACTTGTGATAGAAAATTGATGTATGAAGCTTGTGTATTAACTAGTACATATCCAATAGTTTACTTTAATGTGTAAACTAAAAAGGTTGGTAATGTGTTGATTACTCACCAGCACCAAAATAGTCAAACATTTTCTGTATCCTAATGGTACAAAAAAAGTCCACAAGATACATTTGGTTTGATAAAATTTTTTATCATGTATAATAATGGCTGTTCTAGAATATTTTTTGAATTAGTTTGGTTAATAAAAATGATTGATTGATTAATTTGCTTTTTCAAACTGTTGTTGTTTTCCAAACTAAATGTGTCGTGTTATATTTTATTTAAAATTCAACGATTAAAATTAGTTAATTAAAATGAGGTTTTTCAGTATACATTTATATTATTGAATACATATCTGACCATTACGTTGGTTTAAATGATTTTATTTAGGATCCTGAATGTCCTTGTAATCTACTATTTTTGTCATTCCTTTTATCAAATCTGTCGGTATAACATTATTCGTACAAAAATAAAAAGATCGCATATGATATACTTTTAATTTTAAATATTACAGACAAAGGAACATTTATTGCTTAAGAAAATCGTTGTATTAAATTAATACAAAGTCAACTGAAATTGTTGTTAGTAACAGTATTAGCTTCATTTCATTAAATAAATATAGGTTTTAAGACCGATATTGAAGCGCATTTAGTAAAAAAAAAAACAATTAGGTTGATACTAATCCATTAATCACAAAGTCCATAAATCCATTCCAATTGTTTATCTCAGTAAAAAATAATTTTATTACAATGAAGATTTATAATATTTACGTTGTTTTTAGTTAGTTAACATTCTTTATTATATTATGAACATTTAAAATGCATCGTTCAGTGACGTTTAAAAATAATCACAACAATAGTAAAGAGTGAAACTAATCTTTTGTAACTAAAGAGTTGCAAATGTATAATGTTGGTTATTTGTGATTTAGGGCGTTTTATGAAAATAGAAGAATTACTAATAGCAGGACATCTGTACATAAAGTATGTGTAGTACTAAACTATCACTTTTGAGCAAGCATTGTGATGTGACTGTAGTAACTGTAGTCAGTTTTAGGTTTACTACAGGAAGTCTTATCAAAGAATCAAACAGTGGACATAAATTTAAGTACACATTTGGAACTTCTTAGGAGTACTTAATTTCATTTTCTAAACATACTAGCATATTATTTAATACTATTCATCTAAACATTATAAGGTATCAACCGTAGTATCGTGCCACTGTACATCCACTACCTATAACTAAACGGTTAATGTTTAATGATGCTGTTATCGGTTTGTGAGGAGCAGTAAACACTCACTAATACAAGACATGCATCTGAACATCTACTGGGTATGATGGAGCAGTTACAGTTTAATGACGCTGTTATCGGTTTGTGGGGAGCAGTAACACTCACTAGTACAAGACATGCCTCTGAACATCTACTGGCCGTGATGGAGCAGTTACAGTTTAATGACGCTGATATCGGTTTGTGAAGAGCAGTAAACACTCACTAATACAAGGCATGCATCTGAACATCTACTGGGTATGATGAAGCAGTTACAGTTTAATAACGCTGTTATCGGTTTGTGAGGAGCAGTAAACTTTCACCAATACAAGACATGCCTCTGAACATCTACTGGCCGTGATAGAGCAGTTACAGTTTAATAACGCTGTTATCGGTTTGTGAGGAGCAGTAAACTTTCACTAATACAAGATATGCATCTGAACATCTACTGGGCATGATGGAGCAGTTACAGTTTAATAACGCTGTTATCGGTTTGTGAGGAGCAGTAAACACTCACTAATACAAGACATGACTCTGAACAACCACTAGACGTGATGAAGCAGTTACAGTTTAATGACGTTGTTATCGGTTTGTGAGGAGCATTAAACACTCACTAGTACAAGATATGCATCTGAACATCTACTGACTGTGATGGAGCAGTTACAGTTTAATGACGTTATTATCGGTTTGTGAGGAGCAGTAAACTTTCACTAATACAAGACATGCATCTGAACATCTACAGGGCATGATGGAGCAGTTACAGTTTAATAACGCTGTTATCGGTTTGTGAGGAGCAGTAAACACTCACTAATACAAGACATGACTCTGAACAACCACTAGACGTGATGAAGCAGTTACAGTTTAATGACGTTGTTATCGGTTTGTGAGGAGCAGTAAACACTCACTAGTACAAGATATGCATCTGAACATCTACTGACTGTGATGGAGCAGTTACAGTTTAATGACGTTATTATCGGTTTGTGAGGAGCAGTAATCACTCACTAGTACAAGATATGCATCTGAACATCTACTGGCCGTGATGGAGCAGTTACAGTGTAATGACGCTGATATCGGTTTGTGAAGAGCAGTAAACTTTCACTAATACAAGACATGCCTCTGAACATCTACTGGCCGTGATGGAGCAGTTACAGTTTAATGACGCTGTTATCGGTTTGTGAGGAGCAGTAAACACTCACTAGTACAAGACATGCATCTGAACATCTACTGGCAGTGATGGAGCAGTTACAGTGTAATGACGCTGATATCGGTTTGTGAAGAGCAGTAAACTTTCACTAATACAAGACCTGCATCTGAACATCTACTGGCCGTGATGGAGCAGTTACAGTTTAATAACGCTGTTATCGGTTTGTGAGGAGCAGTAAACTTTCACTAATACAAGACATGCCTCTGAACATCTACTGGCCGTGATAGAGCAGTTACAGTTTAATAACGCTGTTATCGGTTTGTGAGGAGCAGTAAACTTTCACTAATACAACACATGCATCTGAAAATCTACAGGGCATGATGGAGCAGTTACAGTTTAATAACGCTGTTATCGGTTTGTGAGTAGCAGTAAACACTCACTAATACAAGACATGACTCTGAACAACCACTAGACGTGATGAAGCAGTTACAGTTTAATGAAGTTATTATCGGTTTGTGAGGAGCAGTAAACACTCACTAGTACAAGATATGCATCTGAACATCTACTGGCCGTGGTGGAGCAGTTACAGTGTAATGACGCTGATATCGGTTGGTGAGGAGCAGTAAACTTTCACTAATACAAGACATGCCTCTGAACATCTACTGGCCGTGATAGAGCAGTTACAGTTTAATGACGTTATTATCGGTTTGTGAGGAGCAGTAAACACTCACTAGTACAAGATATGCATCTGAACATCTACTGGCAGTGATGGAGCAGTTACAGTGTAATGACGCTGATATGCCTATGTACATCCAACACCTATAACTAAACTGTTATTGTTTAATAACGCTGTTATCGCTTTGTGGGGAGGAGTAAACACCCACTAGTACAAGACATGCCTCTGAACAACTACTAGACGTGATGGAGCAATTTCAGTTTAATGACGTTGTTATCGGTTTGTTCAGGAGAAGTAACACCCACTAGTACAACACGTGTCTCTGTACATCCAACACCTATAACTAAACTGTTATTGTTTAATAACGCTGTTATCGGTTTGTGAGGAGCAGTAAACACCAACTGCTACGGAACGTGCCTCTGTACATCCACTACCTATAACTAAACGGTTACTGTTTATTTATGCTGCTATTGGTTTGTGAGGAGCAGTAAACATTCACTAATACAAGACATGCCTCTGAACATTTCCTGGCTGTAATGGAGCAGTTACAGGTTAATGACGCTGTTATGGGTTTGTGAGGAGCAGTAAACACCCATTTCTATGGGACGTGCCTCTGTACATCTGCCACCTTTTCTTTTTTTACTATTTGGAGGGCCAGTCTTCAAAACTGGTAACGGCCTCTAAGTCAAAAAGGCTTATTGTGCGCCTTTATTTACAGGACTTCAAACTTCAGACAATCCAAGGTCATGATAGAACCTTGAGACTGCCTTGATGAGGATTTCCTGTGCCACACCTTGGCTACGTTCTAAAACACCGCCCAAGGTGAGAGCCCGCTCCCTAGCTAGGGCCGGGCAGTGGAAGAGGGTATGCCGTCCAGACTCTTCCTCCTTCTCACATTTCCTACACAAGAGAATGGGGGTTGGGAACCCCATCTTGTTCATGTGTGCCCAAAACGTCCAGTGAACAACCAACCACCATTCGAAGTTCTAATCTTGCAAGAGAAAGAGCTTCAGCTATGTTGGAGTATGATGGCCCCATCAGGACCTCCTTTGCCTGTCTGTTATAAGGCGTTGTCTCCCAGTTGTCCTGGAACTTTCTGGCAACCCATGTAGACGCAAACCTGTTGGTGAGGCTGTAAGCAACCCCGCATGCCGGCTCTGGGCCAACGAGACGTTCCTAAGTGCCTCTCCTGGCACAGTGGTCTGCCATCTCGTTTCCCAGTACCTCGATGTGACTTGACATCCATGACAGGTTTATCATGTTGGAATGTGCTTGCGTTCTAAAAACCCGTGACAGTCCCAAACTAGACTCAAGGTGAAGTCAAAAGACGCAAGTGACCTTAGTGCCCCTTAGCTGTCTGAGTTCAGATAGATAGTTTTTCCCATAATCTACCACGTATGATGGAACAGTTACATGTTAATGAGGCTGTTATCGGTTTGTGAGAAGCAGTAAACACCCACTTCTACGCGAAGTGCCACTGCGTGTATGAAATATTTCTTTCTTCTCCGTTGATTTATAAAGTAAACGTGCCAAAAAACCCTTTTTGTATTAAAAATTTTCGGAAAAAACTTAAAATATTTAAAATGAAAATTTTATTTCTAACCGTACAACAAAAAAATATCGAGATATTCTCTAGCGAACTTTGTTTAGTTTCTGATACAGTGTTCTGATTAGCTACATAATAATGTATAGAAATTATACAGACTAGCAAGCTTCAATAACTGTATAATTCCATTAATTTAAGTATAAAGGATAGAATCCGCGAAAGACGTTTTACAAGTTTTATTGGTTAAACAATTATGATTATTTAAAACAGTAATTATTGGTAAATACATTTCAAATTTATTTTCCTCTCGTATACTTATCAGTGAGTATTAGATAGTTTCACTAACGAAACATAATAATCTATACACTGGAACATTTGTGTTTCGTTTGATCATGAGTAACTTGATTCCTCACATTATTGGAATATAAAAGTAATAAAAGTCTATAAAACACATTAGTAGCAAGAGAAAAGTATTACATTTGATGTATAGTCCATATATTAAAGAATTCTAAGCCCAGTATGGACAAATTTATACATCCAATAAAGATGGTTCTAGGCAATAAATGGAAATAACATGGAAAGGTGACCCAGTTTTTAACATGTTCCTCTTGAAGAACACTTCATATGCACTTTAAAAGCCACTTCTGCCATTATAGTTTGCAACTTTTATGGAGAATGGTTGGATATTACTTTAGATGGTCAATTCTTGGATAAGAAAAATAAAATATTAAGTTATGGACATAATGTGCAATGGAATTAAAAGTACCAATTTTAAATTAATGAAATACACAGTAATATTTCGTTTTATATATTGAAAAGTATAATTTATACTATGCTTTAACATGTTCATAATTTTTAACATTACTAATAAATTAGAAAACTAAAATAAATTATTTAATAATGATTAAGACGATCAGAGGGTTTAACACGATATTAAATAATTGTTAATTTATGTGACTCATTCACAAGGAGTGGTGATTACCCATTCATATACTACATCGTTCATAACCGCCACCCACCCACATATGGACATAGGTAGTAACACATCCATCCACCCTCACACCTATTCCGTCTAGCGGTTAAACTCAAAAACGAATCTATACATTGGTGATGTCACTCGTCTTTGCTATAAAACGTGGCTTCTCTGTGAACTACACAACTACTCTTATACATACTATTGTGAAGACTTTCCACCTACTCAAACACGAATAGTGGCGATGACACTATCACATGCTCACCTTCTAACATAAACATGAACATTGGTAATGACACTCTCGTACACCGATGATGACATTCCCACCTATCCAGACACGGCCATTGGTGATGACCCCCCCCCCCCACCTACCCCACAAGAACACTGGTGATGATAATATCACCTATCCAAACATAAGCATTGGCAATTACACTCCTACGTAGTCACACACGTACACTGATATAACATTTCCTGACACACAAACACGTACTTTGGATATGACCCTCCCACAACCCACATACGAAAATTTGTCATGACCCTCCCACCTCTCCAAACACAGGCTCTGGCAATTACACTCCTACCTAGTCATACACGAACATTGGTGATAACCCTTCCTGATACACAAACACGTACTTTGGATATGACCCTCCCACAGACCCACATACGTAAATTTGTTATGACTCTCCCACCTATCCAAACACGTACATTAGTGACCAATACCTCTATACAAACAAGAACATAGGTGACATATATATCATTGTCAATATATCATTGATATATTCCAACCTGCAATGCCATTAAAGCTACGTAATAAAGTTAATATCCGTCGTTTTTGTGTTGGATTTGAAAATCCTTTAATTTATTCTTTACTTCTTAAGTCCTTTCCAATAGGTATAAAAATTTTCAATGCACAAAGTCACTGTCATTTTTATATGTGTAGGGCAATTTAATATATGAAGCTCTAGGCTATATAACACCGTCTTTAATGTCAGCTTGTCATTGTTTACAGAACCAACATGGAAGATTTTGCTGCAAGAGTGACATCCTCAGATTAAATAGATTTGTTTTAATACTGATCAATATATCTTAAAACATTGTATATGTGTTAAGATAACTAAAATCTTCATTTCTGGTGACAACTGCGTCAAGGTACTATCTACAACATTTACAAGATCACCAGACGTTTCGCCAATTCTGTGATGTGGTATTCTCAGTGATTTCTCAGAGAAACCACCGGCCACTTAAGCCTAAGTTCTAAGATGTGTTAAGATAATCCACCACTGTACGTGCTTGGACGGTTGGGTGGGCAATATCACTGTACGTGTATGTGTAGGTGGCTGAGTCCTATCAGAGTAACCTTTAATATTCCACTATTCAAGAAAGACAGTGGAAAGGCGCTTACTTACTTCTAAAAATCTCTGTAAATAATCAATTCCTTGTTAACAAAAATAAAAACCAAGACACGAATTTATCAATCAGAGATAATGTGTTACTTTTTTATTATGTAAGTTTGACCACAATAAATAAGTGTTACAGTTAACCAAGGTAATCGATGAGAACATTTTTACAAATTGTAGTGTCTTGCAATAGGACTTGAAAGTCAAAACTGTTCAATTCAGCACATAGAGTGAACACTTTTATCACTTAAATTGTTTACACAGGACGAAATTGTATTTTGAAGCTTTGTAAAACATAAGATTCTCGATAACTTTCAAATTTTATGTTGGCTTTTATCAGTTTTCTAAAGAGCTATTTTAGTGTAAATAGACATGTAGACGTAGAGGTTCACCCTACTTAGACATACTTGGTGGGTGGATGACCTCAGCTTTCTCCTCGAGACTGTATTTGTATGACGCGTACATACGGTAAGACGCCAGTTGGGATATTATCAACACATCTATGTTAAGAAATTCGAATCAAGGTCAAGTGTTTTACACGACAAACTTCTTCAATCTGTGATAAATTTAGGTAGGAACCAGATACATTTAAGTAGGTAGCACTCGGAGATCAACTTGGGTAGGCATCCGTGGTTAACTCAGGTAATAATCCGTGATCAGCTTCAGTAGCAACCGTGATCAACTTAGGTAGCCACGCGTAGGCCTAATCAATTTGGATAGCCATCAGTGAACAACTGAGGTTGTCATCTAAGATCAACTTGAGAAGCACACTTGACCAATTAGAGTAGAAACCAGAAATAATTTAGGTAGCTACCGAGATCAACTTAGAAAGTAACAACGGTGAACTTGTCTAGCACTTCCTGAACAACTTGTGTAGGCATCCAAGATCTACTTGAAAATTTTCTAATAGGAACATTTCAAAACTCATTAGCACACATTAGTTGTCTGCTAATATGACATCGCCAAACATTGGAAAAGAACTGATATTAAAACACAAACACTAACTTAAGCACAAACTAGTTTAAACACAATTGCTCTTCTTTTAACCTTCTAAAGAACCTTCTAGGAGATTTACTGATTTTTCTAAACTATAAAACTTTGTTATCCAGAAGAAAAACTAATGTCAATCAGAATATTTCAAAACTTATTTGTATACACCCATAGCCTGCCGAGAGGACATGGCAAAACCTCTATCAAAACCTGCCTATATGACTAACTTCTTCCTTGTCTTCACTTTATTTATAGATTCTGTGACGCCTCCTTATGGTGTAGATGGTCAATAATGCTGTAGTAATATAAGTAGTCATATAAGTGGTGTTCACTGTGAAATGTTCATGAACTCTGACACTACATACCATCCTGAAGTAGACTTCGAACTTTTTGTTTAGGACATAAAACTTTGAGGACAGCCTGATTTAAATCAGAAAATATTATAATTAACAGGAAAAAAATCAATAATCTGGTCATAGGGAATGGGTAAATCCCATGTAATAAGTTTCCTTAAGACTTTTTTCTCTAAGTTTGATCACCATATTTCGAGATTATTTAAAATAGAAACTAAAGATAAAGTGAATGGTGCTGTGCGTATTTTCATATGGCAATACTGCAGGTCGAGCTTATACTATGATTTGATAGGATAGATGAAACTACAAGGGAACGATAAGCAAGTGTAGATAACCATCCAGTTGTTCGGTGGCATGGTCGCCTTATCAAGTTGGACATATTGATCCATTGAGTAGAATACAGACTCGATTCATCAGATTGCTTGGGCTGAAACTGGGATAAGGGTATCTGGATACGCCTATATCAATACTGGAGGATCAGTTTGGGCTTCAAAAACTTGAAATAAGACGTAAATATCTGGATTTGATCTTCCTGTATAGACTAGTCAATGGCTGTCTGGATTGCCCAACTCTGCCGTGTGATGTAGACTTCACTGTTCCTAGAGGCACTCGTTCCAAGTCGATATTCGTAAGGAGATACCAGCCAACCAATTACGCTCTGAATCATGGTATGCCAAGACTTCTGAGGACTGGAGGAGAAGCTTCTGAGATTGACTTTTTTGGAATATCGACACTTTCATTCAAAACAAAAATTCTCCACCTATTAACAAATTAATCCATTATGTTTCCTTGCACAACCTCATGTTCACACACGACAGTACATAACATCCTGGACCTACAAACACAAACTAATAACGTTTTAGAAATTATATAATTTACCACATTAACTTGCATATACTATAGAACAAAATGTTATTACTGTCATTATGTTTAGTATTATTGCTGTTATCTACCTGTAGTATTTATTATTGTTATTTATTCTTAGTATTTATATTATTGTTATTTATCATACTATTTATACTATTTATTTATCATACTATATATTATTTATTTATCATACTCTGTTATTGTCAATATTTATATACTTCACTTCATGATCCATTTGATAGTGTTATGATTACTTGTTGATGGACTTATTTTGTGTAAACTGTTATATTAATATATAATAAGATATTCTATTCATGTGAATGGCTGTATAAATGGTGAAACCGTTGAGCAAATTAATAAATAAATCCCGTAGTGGAACACGGCTAATAATATTGTATAGTTTGTAGTATACACTTAAATTATCATGAAATAGAACCAATAAAATAATTTATTTCCTCCTTTAGAAAAATATAATTTATTTGGAATGTGAACAATTGTTTAAAATAAAATGTGGAATACAGCGACGACTCTCTTTCTAAATACTAAAGGCGCAACATTTAGACAGCCTGTGGCTTCACCTAGTGGATGTTTGAAGGCTCGAAGGAACCTGTGAAGTAATCAAAAGGGACTTAACGTAACAGCCCAGGATTACAATGGGCTATTGACTCTCGTCTTTAGAATGTCTGATTGGAAAGTAATTCCCTTACTTTAGTGTTGCCTTTGAAAATTCACAATTACCTCGACAGTTTTAATCTATATAGAATTAAAAAGAAAAAAACTTAAGAATGGTTACACCCCTAGATGTGCCCTCCAAGTATTGCCACACATTTATTACAATTTATTGTAAAGCATTATTATCATTAATTGTTTATAAAAGGTATATGCTACTAACACGTTTTGATTCTTTGAAGTAAACATTTTCGTTACTTTTCGTTAATACATTTTCGTTAATAAATATGATACATTTCGTAAAATGTATCATATTTATTAACAAGGATGTCACTTATTTTAATGTCGTTTTACTTTTAAAATAATAAATATATATTTTTCGTGCTTTAATTTCCTAATTTTCATAACAAAAATGCAATATGACTAATCTTCTATTCGGTATATACATCACGTAGTATTCCTGACATTGGAGTTAAAGAAAGTTTATTTTGAACCAAAGAACAAATGTTATAAGTCTTATATAATGTATGATTTAGTTCTATTCATTGATAAATCTACTATAACTAAAAAATTAACTTTGCACAAATATACTACTGTACCACCATACACTTATACTTCTACATGAGTGTACGTGGCCACAATACATAAGTGGCTGTATTGTGCTGTGTTATCAGTGTACCCCCAAGAGAGGAGTCAATCAGTCACTACCGAACAGACTATCGCATTGACTACACCTCAGAATAATCTATTGTAGTGATAACTTCAATTTACCAGGCATTTGTTTTAATTAACGTATATTGTATTTTTTTATTATTCAATTATATGTATTAGTAATACACATTTACATTTTTGAGTGAACATTTTACTTTTGATTGATATTGTATATCATTTATATCATTATTTATTTACTTTAAAATTGAGATGAAATACCTGTTAAAAATATAAGTCGTATCAATCTTTACACTTATTGTTCAGCTGATATTTCATAAAGAATATTATCATATAATTATACTTAATGGAATTGCATATTATTATTATTTAACTAAAAAGAAAACGAGTATAAAATATGCCAAATGAAAACATTCCCTTTCTTATGATACCTTCTTCATAAAATATATTTTTAGAAGTATGTTGGTCTTTGTACTACGCATTCTTGGATATCGTTACGTAACGTTTCTGTCGTTTGAATTTTCTTAGAGTAATTTGGGTATTAATTCATTGATCACACTAATTGTTTAGTTAGTTAAGAAATATAATAACTGATCTCATAGTAATCATGTCTTACTTTAAGAATTTATATGCCGATAGTATCTTACAGTAATTTGAGTAGTGAAAACATGTAGATAAGTGCAATTATTAATCAGGAGTTCCTTTTAACCACACAGAGGAATAAAATAACAAAACCCATTATAAATTAGCAGAAACAACTACAGTCAGTTGGTAGGCTAATAAATCGTTAAAAAAGTATGGCATATTGAAGTCGCCCATCACTAATATATCCACAGTATGACCGGTGTCAGCAATAACTTCATGAACTTTCTCGTAAAACTTGGAGTAGCAAGAAGATGTTTGGCCTAGATGAATGTAGGCACAACCAAGAAGAATACGGCGAGAAGAAAGTTAGCAGGAAACAAACAAGCATTCAGTGTTACAGCCAGGAACGTCTAGGAGGCAGCTTTGAAAGGCGTCACGTATGGCAATAACAACACCTCAACCACTTGATTTATTGCTGGTTTCCGGAGATCTGTCACATCTGTAGGTGTTAAAACTATTAAGTCTCAGTTCTGAGGAGCCAATATCAGGAGTAAGGTTAGTCTCAACTAGAGCTATAAAATCATAAGACGAGATAGACACATTTAGGAGAGAATCAGATAATTTGCTTCTAAGGCCATTGACATTTTGGAAATAGCCATTCAAAAGATTAGTGGAGTACCATTGATCCTTGAGCGTTTTTTTTTTGTTTTTAACAATTTGTGGAACATTGTTTATGTATTTAATGGTGAGGCCAGCTGTGCGCTTTTCTAACTCAGATCTTAAAGTAGAGAGGTGACTGATCTCCCTAGGAGTTCTATGCCTAGACACTTTAACTGCGGAGAATGAGGTGTCTGCCAGGACAGCCGATTCTGTAGAAAAACTGCTGACAATCATGGAGACATCTGAAGCATTTTCAAGGACTACCTTCAAGGGCATGGAATTACCTGGACATTTCTTACCGACACGGAAAGTTTTGATTTTGTTGATAATGATAGAAGGAAGGAGAGGCAAAAAGTAATTTTTAATCAAGTCCACGTCGTATCGCTTCTTGTTGTTATATCCTTGTCAGGTGATTCAATCAAGTTAAACACCATGACATTCTTAGAGCGTCGGAAACGTTTATTCATATCAGCAATTGCGACCTCAACATTAGCAGAAACAACCTCCGATTTGATAACCTTGACAGTTTCCATAACAGGAGTTACTCTATCTTCAACAATAGTAACGCGTGGTCCAAGAGCGGACAAACCAGCTTTTACAGTGCATATCTCAGTTTTATATCCGTTACGTCTCTAGATTTTTCATAAATTTAGCCAAATTTTCCAAGCAAATATCCAACTTTTTGAGAACTGAGGACATTTGATATGTAAGAAGATTTAGTGATTGGCCAGAGGTGTCCACACAATCAGTCCTAGTACATTACCAATGTACACTGGTGTTGCTACTAACGCGCTGATATTCAGCTTTCGACATATTCAGGCATGTTTTATGAAACCACCGTTGGCATTGGCCGTCGCATCCCACGTCCTCCTCGGGGACAAAGACAACTCTCACACATATTGGACGGGAAGTATTCATACTGAGATTGTTACAGCGTATCTGGCTAGATACAATTCAAAGATATTATATCTATATTTCCTCTTCTACATTGATAGTAGTATTGACTAATACACACTCAGATATGAAAATATAAGAGTAGTCTAATACAAACTCTAACATGAGAATATAAGAGTAGACTAATAAACACTCTGACATAAGAATATAAGCGTAGACTAATACACACTCTGACATGATAATATAAGAGTAGACTAATACACACTCTGACATGAGAATATAAGAGCAGACTAATGCACACTCTGACATGAGAGTATAAGAGCAGACTAATGCACGATCTAAAAAGAGAATATAAGAGTAGACTAATGCACAATCTGACATGAGAATGTAACAGTAGACTAATACACACTCTGACATGAGAAAATAAGAGTAGACTAATACACACTCTGACATGAGAATATAAGAGTAGACTAATACAAACTCTGACATGAGAATATAAGAGTAAACTAATACACACTCTGACATGAGAATATAAGAGTAGACTAATACACACTCTGACATTAGAATATAAGAGTAGACTAATACACACTCTGACATTAGAATATAAGAGTAGACTAATACACAATCTGACATGTGAATATAAGAGTAGACTAATACACACTCTGACATGAGAATATAAGAGTTGTCTAATGCACACTCTGACATGAGAATATAAGGGTAGACCAATGCACACTCTGACATGAGAATATAAGAGTAGACTAATACAAACTCTGACAAGAGAATATAAGAGTAGGCTAATGCACACTCTGACATGATATTGTAAGGGTAGACTAATGAACACTCTGACATGAGAATATCAGAGTAGACTAATACACACTCTGACATGAGAATATAAGAGTAGACTAATACAAACTCTGACAAGAGAATATAAGAGTAGGCTAATGCACACTCTGACATGATATTGTAAGGGTAGACTAATGAACACTCTGACATGAGAATATCAGAGTAGACTAATACACACTCTGACATGAGAACATAAGGGTAGACTAATACACATTCTGACATGAGAATATCAGAGTAGACTAATACACACTCCGAGATGAGAATATAAGAGTAGACTAATATACACTCTGACATGAGAATATAAGAGTAGACTAATACCATTGATTTTACTATACAGAGAAGATGGTTCCATCCAACGTTAAATATTGAGGTACGGAATATGGGAGCGACTGTGCTGCAACCTGCCGTCAATCAAGTTGAAGTGGTCGAAATTGCCTCCAGTTTCGTCTGTTCGGTTGCACAACCTGTGAGCAGTAAAGGAAATTAATCACTCTCTCTCATTTTCCCATTCTCGCTTTCTTTCTCTTGGAACGAGCGTCCGGAAGTACTTGTCTACTGTCACCCCTCCACCTGTCTACTGACGCCGATTGGCCTTGATAGTGAATCAATGTGGGATATTATCCCGTGCTGTGGTTTGTCTTGCACGGAAAGGAATCACGATCTTTCATTTAGGCCTTAGGGGTTTGTGAATATGAAAAATATTAGGGGACATATTTTTTCTATTTTGTCAATGTAAATACAGTATGTTAACTGATGTTTAGTTAAAACATTATGCATTATCTAAAATGATGTAAATACTGCATATACTGTTTGTATTATAAGTTTATTAATATTTTAAGTAATTGTATATTTAGAAGTAGCAAGAAAATGGTGGTAGTTCTAAATTGTTAAAGGCTAAATTGTTAAGTCCCTGGATAACACCAAACATTTTACGTAAATTTGCGAGGCGTCAAAAACAAATAAAATTTCTACGAGAAGACCGTATGACAGAGTTTTTCAAAATTATTTTGCAAAATATACTAATGAATTAAATAATGTGCTCAATTTTACACAAAACAATTACTATTCAACATTATTGGGAAACCGTAAAGGAGATGTATCTGAGCAGTGGAAGGTAATAAATAACTTAACAAGTGGTTTTTCAAAGAAATAGTTGAGCTAGTTGAATTGTCAAATGGGGAAGTTATGCGTGAGCCTTCCGTCATTGATAAGATAAACAATCACCTTATTGCAATCCAGTCTAGCCATCCAGACGTTGTACATTCCAATACCCTTCCACCTTTACGTACTTACTATCAACATTCTTTCTTTATAATTCCAACAGATTTAGATGAAATTAAGAGTATTGCTAAGCTTTTAAAAAATAAAAAATTAACTGGCTTACCAAATTAATGCACATTTACTGAAAAATATAATTGATGAGATTACCAGTTTTAGTTCACTTAATAAACAGTAGTTTTATAAAAGGCATTTTTCCTGAGATCCTGAAGTTAAGTTCAGTGGTACCTATTTTGAAGGACAATAACTCTATAAAACTAGATAACATAATACCTATCAGCTTGTTATCTGTATTCTCTAAGGTTTTTGAAAAAAACAATGATTAAAAGACTCCATAGGTAGTTATTTGTCTAAGTTAAATTTTCTTAATCCACGTCAATTCGGTTTTATCAAAGGAAAGTCAACAGAGGATGCGTTATTAGTAGTATCAGAAATAATTGATAACAGTTTAATTATTCATTAACCTATCATCTGTCATATAGTTCACATTTAATACTAGAATTAACCCTTTATCTTATTGAAATCATTATTTATTTTATATCAAGTAATTAAATCTTCTTGTCAATATTGCATTGTATAATTAATTATTGTTGTATTTCTAATTACAAATGAATATTCCTTTTTGCTTAAAAGTAAATTGAACTATTTGTTATACATACCACAATATTAAAATCTGCTTCCTTATCACGCCGTGGACAGTGAAATGTGTGTGGTAGGCCTACCGAAAGTTTTATTATTCGTTGTTTTCCTCATCTGTGAACTATGTTTGTTAAGTTTTAATTAATTTGTGACGCGTCCCACTTGGACTTATTTGTGTTCTTTTAGCTGAAGATGCCGTTTTTATAGTTTTGTTAGTTCTTGGCATTGTTTGTTCTATTATAATTAAAAACGCCACAGAGTGCGGCTATAGTTTATTTTGTTATTATTTAGACTCTGTAGTTACTTAAAATTAGTTATTTCTTATGTTATTGCTGGTCACGCTACTTGTGAAGTGTTACCAGTGTAATTACCAGAGAAATTGAAAATATAAAAAATTGCAGTTTATCCATACTTTTACATCTAGTAAAATAATAGAAACGTGTATTAAAAACAGATGTGTTAACTTTAATTATATTCGCCTTAGACATACTTTTTACAATGGTCTGATTCAATCAATGTTATAGAACGGAATTTTTGAAAGGGTGACATTAACAAAATTTACATTAATTTCAACCTAATTAAAATAATGTAAATTGAATTTAAATAATCAGTAGTCTAGTTATATTCTATTCTATTCTAATTGACATTGAGATTTCTTTTTCTCAAGAAGTAATAATAGAGTCACAACTCTTCATGATTCCGAGAAAAATGAAAACTGACCATTCACCAAACAATGAAATATTTTACAAACAATCATGCAATTACTTGGAACCAAATAATATGTTAATGTTACAGACAGTAATAACAAAACAGACGTTTATAATAAAATTTAAAATAATGCTATTTTAAATTAAATGCCTATACACAGACTGTCTGAATCAGGCAATAAGATAAAAGCTATTTGTATCTTGTATAGAAGTAAATTATTTTTTTTCTTAAGATTTGTTCTAACCCTATCATGAAATTTGACTCTCACCTGGGTTTTATATTCTCCCCAGTATTATTGTATATAAATATCATAGGCCTATTGCTATATCTATTTTGTCAAAGAAATTAATAATGTGATATTTTTTTATATTTCACTATATTATATATTCCTTGAATATTTGCAGATTAATTTCATAATTGAAATGGGAGTCATTGATTGGACTTGAAAACAATTTATTTTTTAATCAATTACCGAATATTAAAAAATCAATAATTGAGAACAACAGTCGATTTAATCAACTAATCGATGGTTAAAATGCAATAAATAAAGATTTTTCAGATGGGCTATAAATATGAAAATGTTTACTAAATCAGCAGTAATTGTAACCAGCATTGCCGATAAGTTTGCGTTCTATTCAAGTGTGTATATTTACAAATACACGGTGAGTTAATCATATAAATCAATATGGTGTTTTAATTTATTAAGTTATAAATATTTATTTATTCAATATGAATGTCACACTGAGTTTTACTGTAATATTATAAACACAGTATTCTTTATTATTCGAAAGAGATGCAAGCAAATATAAAAACAGAAATAAACGTTGGTAATATGGAATAACGGAAACAATTATCTAATTAGGACGTTGTTTGTGTGTGGGACATGAGGAAAGAGAGAGCGGCGCGGCTGTCTGGAGAATGGGAGAGTTGGTTAAGAGGAGGTAGGTGAGAAAGAGAAAAGAGAACGTGCGAAAGAGAGGAAATAGGGCTATGCGCAGCGCAGCGTGGGGCCTCAAAACAGTTTTGGGGCCTCGCCACAACTCTCCTGTATGGATGGAGTATCTCTTTATATAGTAATATCAATGCTAATACACACTCTGACATGATATTATAAGAGTAGAGTAATACAAACTCTGACATGAGAATATTAGAGTATACTAATACACACACTCTGACATGAGATTATAAGAGTAGACTAATACACACTCTGACATTAGAATATAAGAGTAGACTAATACACAATCTGATAGGAGAATATAAGAGTTGTCTAATACACACTCTGACATGAGAATATGAGAGTAGACTAATACCACTCTGAAATGAGAATATAAGAGTAGACTAATACACACTCTGACATGAGAATATAAGAGTAGACTAATACACACACTAACATTAGAATATAAGAGTAGACTAATACACACTCTGACATGAGAATATAAGAGTAGACTAATACACACTCTGATATGAGAATATAAGAGTAGACTAATACACACTCTGACATTAGAATATAAGAGTAGACTAATACCACTCTGACATGAGAATACAAGTGTAGACTAATACCACTCTAACATGAGAATAAAAGAGTAGACTAATACACACTCTGACATGGGAATATTAGAATACACTAATACACACTCTGATATGAGATTATAAGAGTAGAATAATACACACACTGACATTAGAATATAAGAGTAGACTAATACACAAGCTGATAGGAGAATATAAGAGTTGTCTAATACACACTCTGACATGAGAATATAAGAGTAGACTAATACACACTCTGACATGAGAATATAAGAGTAAACCCTCAAGGTTTGGATAATACACTTGACTAACAACAAAAAGTTTAAGTAGGGCTTCGATAGATACCATGAAGTGGATAAATATGAATTGTCTCATATTTTGATAATTTATATTAATTCAAATTTGTACGCCTAATATTTAAAAATTGATAACATTTCAAAATTTCTCTTTATAACATAAATGTGTTTTTAATATATAATAATATAGTACTGTAAAGCATGTAAACCATAAAAAATGTATTGCTGGAAAGTAGTTCATTGATTTTTTTTGTAAAAACCACCTTACTACACCTACAATAAATTTGATTGTAAACAAGAACCAAAACGGTAATAAAATTGGTTCTGACACTTATGAACTTTAAATAAAAAACGAGAATAATACAATTGCACGTCTATTTCCTTTTTTTAAATTTAACATCAATTATGAATCTTAGATTTAGACTGTAAATAACAACTTTTACTATTTTGTTTATTGACAATGTTTTATCACTTTTAGCTAACTTACTTGTTGTAAATTTATAAATTTTTAAGGGTCAGGAAAATATAAGATGAAGGTAACATTTAAATTTTATCACCATTTCATTCTCAATGTAATGTAACAGCAAATACTTTATCAATACAGTTCAATAATAAATTTATTGATTTAAACAGTGTTTACTGAGGTAATTTAGAGGCAAAATGACGTTTTCAATTATGTTACACTTTTCCACATAAATCAACTAACTAAACATCCAGTTATTACTAGTAGTTTGCCAGTAATATAAGATTATAATAAATTATAGATGCATTTGGGAACATTGTGGTAAGTGGTATGAATCATTTTATAAAAAACAAGTCTACATATATATATATATATATATATATATATATATATATATATATATATATATATATATATATAATAAATGCATATAATCATCTGAAAGCTTAATTAAATCAATAACAATTTAAAATTATATATATATATATATATATATATATATATATATATATATATATATATATATATATATATATATATATATATATATATATTATATTCATGTATTTATATTTTTCAATGTTTAATTAATGTGCACTGATGGACAGTTAGGAGGCTTGTATTGCAAATAATCCAGTAGGATCCTGTTGTAATGAGTAAAATAAATTTTATTTTACTCATTACAACGATAGACAATGCATGCCATATTTACGATTAAGTATCCAGGTCGACCCAAAAGTCATCACTTAAAGACCATCAGCCTCATGATTTCAGCTTTTAGCTTGTTCAGATCTTCAAATATTTCTATTTATTATTTTTTACATAGGAACAAATATTTATAGTATATTTTGCATTGCTATATTACAAAATTATTTGATTCTTTAAGTAAGTATTATATTCTATAAGCTGCAATATTTAGTGAAAACGAACACTCAATGTATATAAGAACTTGTTTACTTAATTGTTTATGTACCGTACCGAGCCTGTAAAATAAGCCACTATTTTGAAAGGTATTCTTCCAACTATGGTTAGTTAATTGTTTACATAAAATCATCATTAAATACATCTGAAAATAATATTTATGTTATTCATTGCAGCAAACTTAGAAATGATGGATTACATTATATTTTGCCAGCGTGGTTTGGGCTAATAAACACTATAAATCTATAAAAATCTAAAATATATGCCTGAAGATTTAATATTACAGACCATGAGGTAAACAAGTAATTCTCCCTGCATTATCAGTTGGTAATGTTGGACCGTAAATCTGAACAGTTGTGTCATTAAAAGTAAACCAGAGACCCGTGTGGTTCAACACGTAGGTAATGTTGTACCATAAAGCCGAACAGTTGTGTCATTACAAGTAAACCAGTGACATGTGTGGTTCAATACGTAGGTAATGTTGTATCATAAAGCCGAACAGTTGTGTCATTACAAGTAAACCAGTGACATGTGTGGTTCAACACGTAGGTAATGTTGTATCATAAAGCCGAACAGTTGTGTCATTACAAGTAAACCAGTGACATGTGTGGTTCAATACGTAGGTAATGTTGTACCATAAAGCCGAACAGTTGTGTCATTACAAGTAAACCAGTGACATGTGTGGTTGAAACACGTAGGTAATGTTGTACCATAAAGCCGAACAGTTGTGTTATTACAAGTAAACCAGTGACATGTGTGGTTCAATACGTAGGTAATGTTGTACCATAAAGCCAAACAGTTGTGTCATTACAAGTAAACCAGTGACATGTGTGGTACAACACGTAGGTAATGTTGTACCATAAAGCCGAACAGTTGTGTAGTTACAAGTAAACCAATAACATGTGTGGTTCAATATGTAGGTAATATTGAACCGTAAATCTGAACAGTTGTGTCATTACAAGTCTGCCAGTAATATGTGTGGTTCAACTCGTAGGTAATATTGAACCGTAAATCGGAACAGTTGTGTCATTACAAGTCTGCCAGTGACATGTGTGGTTCAACACGTAGGTAATATTGAACCGTAAATCCGAACAGTTGTGTCATTACAAGTCTGCCAGTGACATGTGTGGTTCAACTCGTAGGTAATATTGAAACGTAAATCCGAACAGTTGTGTCATTACAAGTCTGCCAGTAATATGTGTGGTTCAACTCGTAGGTAATATTGAACCGTAAATCTGAACAGTTGTGTCATTACAAGTCTGCCAGTGACATGTGTGGTTCAACTCGTAGGTAATATTGAACCGTAAATCCGAACAGTTGTGTCATTACAAGTCTGCCAGTGATATGTGTGGTTCAACACGTAGGTAATATTGAACCGTAAATCCGAACAGTTGTGTCATAACAAGTCTGCCAGTGACATGTGTGGTTCAACTCGTAGGTAATATTGAACCGTAAATCCGAACAGTTGTGTCATTACAAGTCTGCCAGTGATATGTGTGGTTCAACTCGTAGGTAATATTGAACCGTAAATCTGAACAGTTGTGTCATTACAATTATGCCAGTGACATGTGTGGTTCAACTAGTAGGTAATATTGAACCGTAAATCCGAACAGTTGTGTCATTACAAGTCTGCCAGTGACATGTGTGGTTCAACTAGTAGGTAATATTGAACCGTAAATCCGAACAGTTGTGTCATTACAAGTCTGCCAGTGACATGTGTGGTTTAACACGTAGGCCTTTGGAAACTCTTTTTAGTCTCGGTAGCTTTCAAACTGATTGCTACCGTTCCTTATAAACTCTGGCTTCATTCAGTGTACCTTAAACTAATTGACAGGTGAAAAATAATTTTGTAGCATATTGATATTTTAACTATTATTATTATTGTTGTTATTTGGTCGTTATATTTTAATTAGGTGTGGTAGAGTATAATATAATATATAATACGAAGGGATACATTTATTCATATTTTGCAAAATAATACAACATTATTTATCCGTCTAAAATAAAAGGATATGTCTATATTTGTTAGCTTTAACTGATTTATATATTGTGTGTAACATAGGAAGTGCTTACATTAAATAGAAACTAAACATTAATGGTGATAATGAATCATAAAATACCCAGATAAGGACGTGTTAGTTTTAATGGTTTTAATTTGATATTAGATAACATTAGACTTAATTACAATATTTTATAAATTCATTCCTATAGTTAATTCTTTGAACCATGACTTGTTGAATCTTACAATTTTCATTTATTTTTATTATGAGAATATTCCTACTTACTTGATCATAAAAATTCCTCAATAAGTGATTGCATTTCACCAGTTATTGAATAGTTAACGATGTGGCTATATCAATATCATAATGATCTTAGTCTATTTTATTTTTTATTTTATTTTATTAACAAGCTATAAAACAGGTTTTACCCTAGTAACATTACATCAGTTGATAAAAATTTTACAAAAAATATGAGTGGCTTGAGCTATAAAGTCCACGTCTCACTATTTTCACATCCAGCACACAAATATTAATAAATACAATTTTTGCAAGCAATCCATCAAGAATAAACAATTATGCAAAGTATATAATATAAATAATATATAATAATAAATAATATGACAGTGTAATGGGTATAATATAGTAGTTTAATAATTATAATCTCATAATAATATAATTAATATAGTATGATATTATTATAATAAATATTATTTGCATATAAATTTTAAAATTATACAGAAATATTAAATACAGAAATATATAAAGAAAGATACAAGTAAACCCTATCCCTCACAAAAAACAAAGCACCCTAGGTAGCAACCAATAGAGAATATTGGCTTACGCATCTTTAAGCCAACGATGACTTAATCTTTTTTTTTAAACATTCAACCTGTCAAAGAGAATGTCAATGTCAGACCCACCCAGAAGTATTGCGTTATAAGATCTCATCATCCGCAATAGAGGAAAGAATGCCCGCGCCGCAGTGCGTGAATAGGGCAAATCAAACAAACAATTGCGCCTGCTGTTGAAGTTAGGCACCCGATAACTGAAGACGCCCAAGCAGTTCGCGTCATCCACACGACCTCGGACCAGACCCCAGAGATACACTTGCGTCAGGACCTGTCTCCTCAGACCAAGACTCTCCAGCCCAAACATTTCCAGCAACTCATTATAAGGTACTAAATAAGTATAAACAAAGTCTATAGTAAGGTAAAATTCTAATTGTAGATAATAATATCTAATAGAGATTATATACTTACAGGTAGTGAGAAAGTAGAAGAATGGACTTGCATATGTTTTGTTAATGTAAAAAAGGGGTCCATAATGTTATCAACAAACAAGAGAATGGAACCCAATAGGATATAAAGCAAAATATAGCGTTTTTTTTTTTTTACTTTCAACACAATTAGGGCAACAGCAAAAAAATGGACCGATGCATTAAAATAGAAAACACTTAGGTTATAGTAGGTTAAGTTCGGTTAGGTTGCATTAAATTAGGTTGGCTTGGTTTAGGTTAGGTTATTTTGGGTTTAATTGATTTGGGTTAGGTTGGATTGGATTGGGTTTGATTAGGTTAGGTTTTATAAGGTCAGGTTTGGTTTTGGACTTAAAAGAGCTGGAATAACGATCTAAAATTTCAAATGAACACATTCAAGCGAACATTTTTACTTGAAAAAGGAACTTACTAGAATGTTTTAAATAAAATATGACTTTCAATTCTTTTACATTTTAGATCTGTCATATAATATAGTTACTTAAATAAAATACTAAGAAATCATGAAACTAAAACACTGACATATGCACAATGTCACGAATGATTTCATTGTGGGTCGACATATTTACATTTCTGAAATTAATTTTTACTTATATTATAAAATCTATTACAAAAGTTTATGAAATAAAATTTGGGTTTTAGCTTGATGGAAATATTGAATATGCAGATCTAAATCGGTTCTGACGAGTTAACTAGAGCATATGATCAAATAGATTAACTAATGAAACGTTTATTATGAAACAAACTTTCATTGTAGCCACTGTATTTAATTGTAACAACGGACCGGGGACTGTGAAATATATAGATCATTATAGAGTTAATATTTAAGAGTAGATTAAGCTATTTCCGTTACGTCAAGAAATAAATGGAACAAAAACGATTAATTAAACATTTTAATGAAATATTAGCAATACTGCAAGTTTCATTTATGTTCATTTTATAATAAATAAGTATAGTAGAACATAAATTGGTGAATATATAGAATATAGAATCATTCAAATTGGCGATAAATCAGGTACTTTTGTAATTTGGGTTTGACCACATATGTAATATTTCAATTCGTGTTATTAATAACAAATAGTGACCGTAATTTTTTTCACAAATGTACGGATTAATAAACATATTACATTTTCCTATATTCAAAAGATAACTTTGTGTTTATGAACAAGTATGTAGAATAATAAATAATAATGACAAAAAAAATTATCATCATAAATATTATGTACATATTATGATATATTGAAAATAAACGACTGAATACCAAAATTATTCTGTTACATTTACGGTCATGAAATAATATTGTAAAATGTGGTATATTGTTACTCCACACAGGCTGTTAAATGGGCTATTCTTTATTATTTTCTCTACTTTAAGTATTTATTTTAACTTATGAGAGGAGAAAAGAATAAAGAAGAAACTTAATGGGAGAAAGAAAAGAAACTTAAAGGGAACGAAATTTGTGGAAGGAAACATAAGGCTGATTGGATGTAAGGAGATAAATAATATATAACTGGAAGCTTCTACCACCTTCAAAATATTATCACCGAAGGACTAAATAAGATGAGCAGGAATCATTGTGATAAGGAAGAATTGTCACAGAAATGTAGAAAATAAATATTATACATTTTCAGGTAAATAAAAGTTACATTTAAATAACTTTAAAGTAAGAAAATAAATGGTTATTAACACAGAACTATAATATTCAGGAGAATAAGTATTTACCTTTGATTAATTATTGAGGAAATGAAAAATAATTTCTATATACAATTGATTTGGATTATACACGAAACCTTAGAATTTTCTGTGATATGAAGCTATAAGTAAAGTTATTTATATATTGAGATGTACAGGTTTATAAATAGAGGAAGTATGGTTAGACATGTTGAGTAAAGTACGAGTGAGAAAGGTGTGAGGTTGGCTTTGATGAAGACTAACAATACATTGCGAAGGACAAGGTATTAAACGTGCCTGTATTTTAAGGTACTTTTAATGTAATATGCAACACTCCACTTTATTTTTATTTTTAAATATTAAGAATAGTATTTTTAATCAAGTTATTTTTAAATATTAAGAATAGCACATAAATGTAGGATATTTATACGTTATGGCAATGCACAGACGTCTCGACCCTGCCGGGCAGAGGAGACACACCTTAACGAGATCATAGATCATGAGTCGTATAACGATACTTATATACGACGATTAATTGACGATAAAAACTCAAAATATCTAAAGTTTATAGCTTTACGTAATAAGTTTTAATGAAACATGAGTTTATTTTATTTTTATACTTATTTTCTTTTAATTTTATTACATAAAAGTAATAGTTTGATTTAATTTACGTCTAGCTGGTAGTGGCCCGTTCCTCTCATACAGGGATATGCCCAAGAGCTGAAATATTTCCACCGTTGTAATGTAATATCTATATAATGTCACTATTTATTTTGTGAAATAAAATACTTTATCTATCTATCTTAGTATTTAATTATATTTGTGTTTTTACTATATCTTAAGTGAATATGACAGTTTAATAGACTTAGTAAAACCAAACTAACGAATTAAAAGTGATTTTTAATTCAAAGCTACTTTCTCCATTAGCTGAATTAGTAGTTTTTAGTAATTATCAAACAAATATTGAAACATTCCGGTAAATAAAGTATGAAGGTAGCGTGTTGGGAAGTGGTCCCATCAAGATTATACACATATGTAAGTTCTCACCGGGGGATTACTTGAAACTGTAATCGTTACCAGGCCGAGTACCGACCGTCCTGCATTGTTTAGGTAATAACCTGAGGAAACATATATTAAATTGTATTACATATTATATCCATACCATCCAATGATTAAACACAACAATCCAACCTGTTATATGGAAAGTAAATAAATTATACAACATTGACCGTGTGTATAGGTTGTATTTAGTCTCCAAAAATATTTTTGAGGGTATACAATCCACCAGAAATTATCTAGACCACCAGTTTACTATTCATTTAAGACTGAATTTATAATAACTAAAATTGAAACAACATTTATGTGCGATAAAGTATAAATCTAGTTTTTCGATCGTTTGTATTTATAGTAAATAACACCAAAATTATATGTAAATATAAATATTCGCGTAGTTCAGGGATAAATTACAGTTAAAAGTGGCCTTGACTGCAGGGATCTTACTTTATGGCAGGATAGTAGTGTCCGGCAACATATGGCGTGGCTGTTGCTTGGTTAGTTGACCGTCAGAACTGTCCCATACTTGCACGCAGTCCACTTACCCGGTCACGAGTAGTGGTTCGGAAATCTCCTTTATGCAATTGATCTGCAGGTTAAATGTTAGAAAGAGCTTCTTAGACCTAAAGTCACCAGCTAAAATAGGATAAAATAGACCTGATTTCAGAAAATTGTGCACATTCAAGTGATAAAAACATCTCTTCTCGATTAGTTTTGCATCATTATATTTAATACTTATATACTAAAAAAATCTAAAGATTTAAGTTAATATCACACTAGTTAATCAGTATAATAAATAAATGTTGAGCGGACCCACGGTAATTGTTAATTATAAATATAGGGTCATTATTATTTAGCTCAGTAGGACCCTATTATGACCCACTCATCCTCGTTCTGTGGTATTGACCCACATACCATCCATTCACGTACAGTGGTATTGACCCACATACCATCCATTCACGTACAGTGGTATTGACTCATACCATCCATTCACGTAAAGTAGTATTGACTCACATACCATCCAATCACGTACAGAGGTATTGACTCACATACCATCCAATCACGTACAGTGGTATTGACTCACATACCATCCAATCACGTACAGTGGTATTGACTCACATACCATCCAATCACGTACAGTGGTATTAACTCATACCATCCATTCACGTAAAGTAGTATTGACTCATACCATCCATTCAAGTACAGAGGTATTGACTCACATACCATCCAATCACGTACAGTGGTATTGACTCACATACCATCCAATCACGTACAGTGGTATTAACTCATACCATCCATTCACGTAAAGTAGTATTGACTCACATACCATCCATTCAAGTACAGAGGTATTGACTCACATACCATCCAATCACGTACAGTGGTATTGACCCACATACCATCCATTCAAGTACAGAGGTATTGACTCACATACCATCCAATCACGTACAGTGGTATTGACCCACATACCATCCATTCAAGTACAGTGGTATTGACTCACATATCATCCAATCACGTACAGTGGTATTGACTCACATAACATCCAATCACGTACAGTGGTATTGACTCACATACCATCCAATCACGTAAAGTGGTATTGACTCACACATACATACACAATCCCAGCTTCATGTTCTAAAGGTTCTCAGTTCGATCCCAATCAGAGTTAATACATTTTGAGAAGGATCAGCTGATAATCACCGGCTGTTCATTTGTTATTGGTCTATTAATTAATTACACTTTCTAAGGAATAGTCGGCCTTAGTTTGTAACAATGACTACATTCGCTCATCTACACTCATCACACTCATTCCAAATCCATATTCGCCCATATATTGACGATCGGCGTCTTATGAATAATAAAAAAAAGAAAAACGAAAAACATCCAATCACGTACAGTGGATATAGTGATATAATGAGATATAGTGTTAAACAAGAGCTAGACAATATGATCAAATTTGGAATCATAAAACAAATCATGGGACCAACTTATCTCCTATGGTTGTAGTCAAACAAAATGGAAAGATTAGAATTTGTATTGATCCCACGGATTTAACAAAAATGTCAACCTTCGACATTATCATCTCTCTACTTTTGAAGAAATAGCTGCAAGTCTTCATGGTTCTTCATATTAGCTAAATTGGTCTACAAGAAAGGCTTTTGGAAGATCAAAGTCAGTTACGGTACTATCTTTCACCATGGGGCCGCTATTCTTGTCTAAGGATGCCATTTCAACTTGCTTCTGCGCTTGAAGTATCTCAAAATTAAATGTGTAAGACATGAACAATTTGAGATTTCGATGGACGATAATCTGATGTTCAGTGATTCTATGAAGAATTTGGAAGTTACGACCAACAAAGTTAAAAACAAATTGAAAAATTCAAGTCTTGAACTAAATCCTAAAATAAAGTTTTTAGGATACTATCTCATATCTACAGACATATCTCCAGATCAAACTAGCAGCTGTTCAATTGTAAACACTTATGTTTATAGTATACTAACTTAGATGTTAAACATAAAATTGACCCACCCACACATCCACACACGTAAGGTAGTATTGACTTAACTACCCACCTATTATCGTCCGGTGGTAATGAATACCACCCTCCCATCCATAATTATACAGTGGTATTCACCCACATATTATGGCTGGGTGGCTGTTTCACTACCAATGTACGTGTATGGTTGGGCATGAGGGTCAAAACTGTGCGTTCATGATTGGTTGGATGGGTCATTATCACTCTAATTGTATGTTTGAGTAGGGTGGGTTAATAAAACTGTACGGGTATGGGCAGGTGGTGGTTCAATACCATGGAACGTGTTGATGAAAAATAATATTTATAAATAATTTTTGGGGAGGATTTTTGGCATAGTTACTATATTAATTATATAATAAATCCTTTAATTTTAATATATTAGTTTCATTACGTATATTTTTATCTAGTACAAAAAATAAATAAAAATAAGTTATGGAATATAATATCTTTTTTACCTAATATAAACTATATTACATATAACGCGTGCATATCGTCCCATTTATTCGTAATCAATAAATATTTATAATAGTTATATTATGCTATTGTAAATTGTAAACTGTCCCGTAAATAAAACTTAATAAGGACATCAATGCTGTATTGATAGGTCTTTAAATATTTACGAAGCAGTTACAAAGTGAATTGCAATAGTTTAAGTGTTTTATAATTTGTAATGTATGCAACGAGTGTATACAATATATATCGAACTGAATGGTTTTGTTTTCTTTATAGAATGTACTAATATTAAATGTATGTTTTCTCTGTAAATGAATTTCGTTCGTAAAATCAAACAAAGAAAAATCCATCTAAAGGTTTGATTGATGTTGTAATAGATCTTTACCCACTGTCAAAGAAGATTTATCCGACTCAATTGATTGGTTACCTCGATGTAGTCAGATTTCCGATTTTGGAATTGAACTAAGGTATTTAGAATTTAGTTTAATGTATCTTAAAGAAAATAAACATATATAATTACTACCCATGTAAATATTTCACACAAAATAGTAATAAAAGAGCATCCAGATGTATGAATTATTTATTTAAATGATGGTGGTAAGTAAATGGTCACTAGTAAAATTATAAAAAAAACCCCACTGACGTAAAACGTAAAATGAATATTAAGATTGTTAAATGTTATTATGTTTATCCAAACCATATGTAGGCTACTACGCATTCGTTGACCAATAATAATATGTACACTTTTAAACCATTTATCGACTTTAAGTTACCACAAGGACTATGGGAAATTATATTTTTCTACCACAAAAATAGTAATTTTCCTAAATCCAATAAAAGTGGGCAAGTCTTCAAAGCATTTCACTTTTTAACAGTTATTAACAACTGTTTCCTAAATCGTTGATTGTATTGTGACTTTATAAAAACTCATCACTCTTTTTACTTACATGCACTTGGTAATTCGGTACTATAAAAGTTTAAATACCAGGAACTTCCTTTTATTATGTTTATCAACTCATTTGCAAAACCTCATATTATAAGAAAAAGGATAATTTATATTAAAATAACACAATTAAAACTAGAATTACCTTGAATTGAATACGGTAGGTAGATAATAATACAGCCGTTTAAAAAAATCACTGATTGAATTACAAAATTTAATAAAACAAAATTACATTAATTTGAAAATTCACTAAATAAATGGCATTTAAACTATATGGTAAATATTATTAAAAATATTTTTTTTTAACATATATATTTTATTTAAATGTGCAGCATAAGGTAGTGAAATAAAATAATAACCCTGTATTCAAGTTTAACAAAATTGTTTGAAGTAAACCAGTAACTAACTTAAACAAGATGTTTTTAACCTAATAATAGAGAATAATATTGTTATTTGTTACAAATTATGAGCAGAGTATAAAAACTATATTCATAGTAGATACTTTAAATATTTTGCAGTGAATACAATTCTGGCTTTACGAAAGGTTGCATTAATTTAGTTTGTTATTTATTTTTAAGGGTGTTTTTCTGTAGAGTATTTCACGTTCAATCTACAGCAACGTCTCGTTTGGGCTGGGACACAGACAGTATGATGTCATAGAGCACACACCCTACGGTAAAGCATTAATACTATAGTTACGAGCTTACTGTAACTTCTGTGATATGGTACATTTTTATTGGTTGATCTAATGTGTCTATAATCAGTTGTTATATCTCCAATTAATACAATATAAGTCAACGTCACACAACTCAAATTTATGACAGTATAAATACAAAATACACACATATAATAAAATTATTCGATTGTGGATCCCTCTATTCAGAGGAAGGTAAATGTGGTTTGCCAAAATCCAACACCATAATATGTGGATATTTGTACTTATATTGTAATAAAGGGTGTTATGTGTATACCAACACTTACAATGAAAAGTAAGAAACCATTTAAGTAATGCTGATACCAGTTTTATTACATACAGTAGCTGGAACTTCAATGACGTTATTTACTCCTCTGTAAGTTTTTGTTTGTTTGGATTCATTTATTCAATATTCACTAATTAGTGAGCTTTCCTCCTTATTTAAAATGTCATCCTTGTACTTGTTTACTGATTCATTTATTTTGATTTTGTCCCGATTCAGAGCAAGTACAAAACCAACTAGAACAATTAGAAAAATCAGAATTATTTTCTGATACCTAAGTGCTAACGTTAGAGAAAACTATTTAATGACTTCTCTTTAGGATAATTAATTTATGAAATCTTCTTCCCATCAAAACTATTATTATTACTATAACAATTATTTATAAGTATAATGGACTATCATAACTTCCTAATCACTACATCTTAGACGAATAATCTTAACTGAATGTCAAAGCAGTTCTTACACAATCCTTAATGATATTTGTTAGGTTTTTGAAGCATATAAATACTGATGACAGTTCCCAAATGAATATGTATAGAGTTTTGATCACTCATGTTATAATAATATGGTTATTTATTTATATCCCTAACTATACTGTCCAATGCGTTATAAGGTGCTATTGTTAAAACAATAGATGATATGCATACCTTACTATATAAAAAGGTATTTTGCTATTGTTTTGACATTGCTTTAATTTATAAAGAAACAAGTCACATATTTCTTGTACAGAATTAAATCAATATATTTCAATATTAGTGATGATTATAAATAAACAATTCTAAAAAGTAGGCTTCTCATAACTAAAAAAAATAGGATTTATTGTTATCCATAATAGTTTCAATCAAAAAAAAATAAATAAAAATAATTTAATTGAAAAATAATGCAAAAGAAGAACTTTAAATAAGCTTCTTTTACCTATATAGAAATATTTCATTTCACAATTAGCATAACATATTGTTTAACCATATATTATAATTTTATCAAATTCCTATTTAAAAGAACGTAAATTAATTATTTTTAATCAATAATCGGCTGTTTTCATTTACATCTATAGCTTAAATATTTGTTTTGTTGATTTTTGAAAATGGTTGTAAATGAATTAGACATTAAATTCAAATATATCAGAAATAGTGTTTTATTATTTGATTAGAATTCTATTTTTGGATGTATTGTGATTTAAAGTAGTTTCAATCCATTAAAAAATGTTATATAATAATAACTTCAGTGGAAAAACGCCTATGAATTTATAATTGCTTAATTTTATACTATAACATCACTAAAAATGATATATATTAATAAATTATATTGATGAGTGTTACAGGATTCAATGATAGTTTTTACTACCGTCTTTCTTTTTTATATTTATCCTCTATTGTAATTATTTATTTTACAGTAAATTATTGTATAATATAATGTCTAATTTAAAAATTAATATTAACATAGTTTGTAGGAAACACTTTTCATATGATTTTGCTATCACAGTTTCCTTTATTATCTTGCAAACAGTTATAAGAGATGTCCTCTGACTCACCCGACAGGTAATAAGTATATCTAGGAGTGACAGTTATAAGAGATGACCTCTGACTCACCCGATAGGTAATAAGTCTATCTAGGAGTGACAGTTATGAGAGATGTCCTCTGACTTACCCGATAGGTAATAAGTTATAAGAGATGTCCTCTGACTCACCCGATAGGTAATAAGTTATAAGAGATATCCTCTGACTCACCCGATAGGTAATAAGTCTATCTAGGAGTGACAGTTATAAGAGATGTCCTCTGACTCACCCGATAGGTAATAAGTTATAAGAGATGTCCTCTGACTCACCCGATAGGTAATAAGTTATAAGAGATGTCCTCTGACTCACCCGATAGGTAATAAGTTATAAGAGATGTCCTCTGACTCACCCGATAGGTAATAAGTTATAAGAGATGTCCTCTGACTCACCCGATAGGTAATAAGTTATAAGAGATGCCCTCTGACTCACCCGATAGATAATAAGTTATAAGAGATGTCCTCTGACTCACCCAATAGGTAATAAGTCTATCTAGGAGTGACAGTTATAATAGATGTCCTCTGACTCACCCGATAGATAATAAGTTATAAGAGATGTCCTCTGACTCACCCGATAGGTAATAAGTTATAAGAGATGTCCTCTGACTCACCCGATAGGTAATAAGTTATAAGAGATGTCCTCTGACTCACCCGATAGGTAATAAGTTATAAGAGATGTCCTCTGACTCACCCGATAGGTAATAAGTTATAAGAGATGTCCTCTGACTCACCCGATAGGTAATAAGTTATAAGAGATGTCCTCTGACTCACCCTATAGGTAATAATTTATAAGGGATGTCCTCTGACTCACCCGATAGGTAATAAGTTATAAGAGATGTTCTCTGACTCACCCGATAGGGTAATAAGTTATAAGAAATGTCCTCTGACTCACCCGATAGATAATAAGTTATAATAGATATCCTCTGACTCACCCAATAGGTAATAAGTCTATCTAGGAGTGACAGTTATAAGAGATGTCCTCTGACTCACCCGATAGGTAATAAGTTATAAGAGATGTCCTCTGACTCCCCCGATAGGTAATAAGTTATATGAGATGTCCTCTGACTCACCCGATAGGTAATAAGTTATAAGAGATGTCCTCTGACTCACCCGATAGGTAATAAGTCTATCTAGGAGTGACAGTTATAAGAGATGTCCTCTGACTCACCCGATAGGTAATAAGTCTATCTAAGAGTGATAGTTATAAGAGATGTCCTCTGACTCACCCGATAGGTAATAAGTCTATCTAAGAGTGACAGTTATAAGAGATGTCCTCTGACTCACCCGATAGGTAATAAGTCTATCTAAGAGTGAAAGTTATAAGAGATGTCCTCTGACTCACCCGATAGGTAATAAGTCTATCTAGGATTGACAGTTATAAGATGTGTCCTCTGACTCACCCGATAGGTAATAAGTCTATCTAAGAGTGATAGTTATAAGATATGTCCTTTGACTTACCCGATAGGTATTAAGTCTATCTAGGAGTGACAGTTATAAGAGATGTCCTCTGACTCACCCGATAGGTAATAAGTCTATCTAAGGGTGATAGTTATAAGAGATGTCCTCTGACTCACCCGATAGGTAATAAGTCTATCTAAGAGTGATAGTTATAAGAGATGTCCTCTGACTCACCCGATGGATAATAAGTCTATCTAGGAGTGACAGTTATAAGAGATGTCCTCTGATTCACCCGATAGGTAATAAGTCTATCTAGGAGTGACAGTTATAAGAGATGTCCTCTGACTCACCCGATAGATAATAAGTCTATCTAGGAGTGACAGTTATAAGAGATGTCCTCTGACTCACCCGATAGGTAATAAGTCTATCTAGGAGTGACAGTTATAAGAGATGTCCTCTGACTCACCCGATAGGTAATAAGTCTATCTAAGAGTGACAGTTATAAGAGATGTCTTCTGACTCACCCGATAGGTAATAAGTCTATCTAAGAGTGACATTTATAAGAGATGTCCTCTGACTCACCCGATAGGTAATAAGTCTATCTAGGAGTGACAGTTATAAGAGATGTCCTCTGACTCACCCGATAGGTAATAAGTCTATCTAAGAGTGACAGTTATAAGAGATGTCCTCAGACTCACCCGATAGGTAATAAGTCTATCTAAGAGTGACAGTTATAAGAGATGTCCTCTGACTCACTCGATAGGTAATAAGTCTATCTAAGAGTGACAGTTATAAGAGATGTCCTCTGACTCACTCGATAGGTAATAAGTATATCTAGGAGTGATAGTCATTTGGAAGACTTTCATTTAAATTATTATTCAGTTAGAACGTATATTTTTTAATGTTTACAATCATTAACGGTTGTAAATATCTTTTAAGCAATTGATTTCATCTAGTATTTAAAATAATTTAGATCAATTTTGTGCTAAGATGAATAGTAAATGCGTGTTTGCATAGTATTTATCATTTCACTAACATTACAGTAAACTACGGTAGTTATCTCACTTTAAAAATTTAAGCACAAAAACGAAATTGGATGTTTTATGTGGTCTTAGTACACTTGAGAGGTGTGTTAAGTGTATCCTTGAAGCCCAATCAAAACAAAGTTCAAAGCACAAACTTCGTTTGCAGACTTTTAATTTTGTTGCGTAACCAAAAATAAACGGATTTAACTGTTTTCCCGCACACTCTTAACTAAAACCTTATTTAAGGGTTTGGTGGTGATTCGTAATAATTAATAATACAAATGCTTTATGTTTATTTTTCTAAAATTACAAATTAGAACATTCAACGGTCACGTTTTATTTAACTATGTCAGTCACTTACAAGGATGAGATAACATAGTTTTTTCTTCCAAGATATTAAATATACTCTTGCATGCATATTTACATTAGTGTAAAAATATATAGCTCTCTTGACCTTACTTACTATAACTAGAATAGATAACAAGTAGCATTTCAACATTTATCGTACACCCACTGCATAATATTACATAATTCATAATACATCTAACCATCGAACATGTGACAAAATAGCTGCAAGGACTCACAATTATTGCCCCGCGACTAATTCCAATTTAACTATAACAATATGTTTAATTTTATCATAACGATACAATTTTTAAAACTTCACACAATCTTAATCGTATTCACGTAAATTATATTTTATATAATGTTCTTTATAATCAGCTGACTAAATATCTATTCCACAAATATTTTATTTAAAAATACTTTTTTTAACCTTGATTTAGTTTACAACTGACGACGATCTTGTCATTAAATTCTGAAAGATTGCTAAGTGTTATTCTTTAAAAAATAATCTAAGAATACATTTTCTTTAGTTTGTATTGAGCTAAATATGTATTTAAACTTTTTTGGATTATTTAAAAACCAATTCATATATTTGGTTAAAAGATTAAGTATATTTTTAAAAATATACAGTTAAATTATGACTGAGTAGACTTTTATCTCTATGGATATACAAGATATGCCAGTACATCAACATCCAACTAATGTATTACTGTGAATAGTAGTTACCAGTCGATTACATCACTGGTCGATTCCTCCAACTGGGTAAATTATGACTGAGTAGACTTTTATCTCTATGGATATACAAGATATGCCAGTACATCAACATCCAACTAATGTATTACTGTGAATAGTAGATACCAGTCGATTACATCACTGGTCGATTCGTCCAACTGGGTAAATTATGACTGAGTAGACTTTTATCTATATGGATATACAAGATATGCCAGTACATCAACATTCAACTAATGTATTACTGTGAATAGTAGTTACCAGTCGATTACATCACTGGTCGATTCCTCCAACTGGGTAAATTATGACTGAGTAGACTTTTATCTCTATGGATATACAAGATATGCCAGTACATCAACATCCAACTAATGTATTACTGTGAATAGTAGTTACCAGTCGATTACATCACTGGTCGATTCCTCCAACTTGGTAAATTATGACTGAGTAGACTTTTATCTCTATGGATATACAAGATATGCCAGTACATCAACATCCAACTAATGTATTACTGTGAATAGTAGTTACCAGTCGATTACATCACTGGTCGATTCCTCCAAATGGGTAAATTATGACTGAGTAGACTTTTATCTCTATGGATATACAATATATGCCAGTTCATCAACATCCAACTAATATATTACTGTGAATAGTAGTTACCAGTCGATTACATCACTGGTCGATTCCTCCAAATGGGTAAATTATGACTGAGTAGACTTTTATCTCTATGGATATACAAGATATGCCAGTTCATCAACATCGAACTAATATATTGCTGTGAATAGTAGTTACCAGTCGATTACATCACTGGTCGATTCCTCCAACTGGGTAAATTCAATTAATTTATGAAATTTCGATTGAATTCTTAATTTTAATTAAATTTAGATGATTCTGGGAACTTTCCCTCTATACTAAAAACTCAGGAGTTTTTAGTATAGGAGTGTTGTCAACTAGCAACTAGGAACATACACTGCGGATTCCAACGATGAATCTGGTTTTCAGTTAGAAACAAACTAAATAGTTTCCATGACGATACACTGGCATCACACAGTCAGTAGTCTACATATTATACCTACTACATTTCTCATTGTAACAGTTGTTAGTATGTCAAGAAATACTCTGGCATTTTTTAGGAAGAGGATTGGAGATACGGTTTTCTGTGAACTAATCAAACATAAATCTTATCATTGTACACAACTATCCTGTCATCAAAATTGGATTTACTGTGTCTAAATTCGAGCAGTTGACAGAACATTCATTGATATTTTGATAGCAAGGTATAAAACTATCTGTTATGTCTTGTATCCACCTAAAGGTCAAGAAAATCTGACCTTTGAATTGAAACTTGCATTGAATTAAAACAACATTTCATGAATAAATTTAGTTTTTGAACGAAATTTAATATTAAGTATTTCGTACATCGTTTGACAGTTATCCATTTCAACTCCATTACACGGCTGTAAAAAGATGTATTACCAGCTGTAAGTGTAGCTAAATACACATTCTTTAGTATAATTTTTCGATATGAACTAATAATAGTCTAGGTTATATTTATAGATGATTGCTGTAGAACATCGTTTCAAAACAGAAAACCAAAATTTAATAACTCATAATATATTATTAGTACATGGTACAAAACATTAATCTATATCAAAATGAATTAAGGTATTATGTTTGGTTTCTATAATTATATCAGATGGTAGCTTATGGGTGACTAATTGTCTTTTTATAAGAAAAATAAGGATACAATCCAGTCCTATAAAAACAGTTTCATATGTAATAAATAATAGAAACATTCAACTTTTTACCACTTTTACACATTAAGGTAATATCTAAGTTAATATAAACACAGTAACTAATATCTAACTTTATAAACCTTTATTATAATAACATCAATAAATTTACACCATTTATATGTACATAACAATCAACATATTTAATGGTTCATTGTGATAATAACTATATGCTTAAAGGACAGCTTAACAATCAAGTTATAGTATAATTGACAGTATTTGGAGCAGTGCTTAGTATTGCTGATAGAGTAAATTGCACAAACATTGCAATTATAATACATTAGGGAATACAATAACTGAAGCCGGAATACCAAACACTACATATTAACTGAAGCCAGAATACGTTCACTACATATTAACTGAAACCAGAATACCATTCAATACGTATTAACTGAAGCCAGAATACTATTCATTACATATTTACTGAAGCTGGAATACCATTTGCTACGTGTTAACTGAAGCCAGAATACTATTCATTACATATTTACTGGAGCTAGAATACCATTTGCTACGTGTTAACTGAAGCCAGAATAACATTCACTACATATTAACTAAAGCCAGAATACCTTCACTACATATTAACTGAATCCAGAATACCATTCACTACGTATTAATTGAAGCCAGAATACTATTCATTACATATTAACTGAAGCAAGAATACCATTCACTACGTATTAACTGAGGCCAGAATACTATTCATTACATATTAACTGAAGCAAGAATACCATTCACTACGTATTAACTGAAGCCATAAAACATTCAATACGTATTAACTGAAGCAGGAATACCATTCACTACGTATTAACTGAAGCCAGAATACCATTCACTAAGTATTAACTGAAGCCATAAAACCTTCAATACGTATTAAATGAAGCCAGAATACCATTCACTACATATTAACTGAAGCCAGAATACGTTAACTACATATTAACTAAAACCAGACTATCATTCACTACATATTAACTAAAGCCAGAATACCATTCACTACGTATTAACTGAAGCCATAATACCTTCACTACGTATTAACTGAAGCCAGAATACCATTCACTACATATTAACTGAAGCCAGAATACGTTGACTACATATTAACTAAAACCAGACTATCATTCACTACATATTAACTGAAGCAAGAATACCATTCACTACGTATTAACTGAAGCCAGAATTCTATTCATTACATATTAACTGAAGCCAGAATACCATTCACTACGTATTAACTGAAGCCACAATACTATTCATTACATATTTACTGGAGCTAGAATACTATTTGCTACGTGTTAACTGAAGACAGAATAACATTCACTACATATTAACTAAAGCCAGAATACCTTCACTACATATTAACTGAAGCCAGAATTCCTTCACTACAAATTAACTGAAGCCAGAATACCATTCACTACATATTAACTAAAGCCAGAATACTATTCATTACATATTTACTGAAGCAAGAATACCATTCACTACGTATTAACTGAAGACAGAATACAATTCATTAGTTATTTACTGGAGCTAGAATACTATTTGCTACGTGTTAACTGAATCCAGAATATCATTCACTACGTATTAATTGAAGCCAGAATACTATTCATTACATAATAACTGAAGCAAGAATACCATTCACTACGTATTAACTGAAGCCATAAAACATTCAATACGTATTAAATGAAGCCATAAAACCTTCAATACGTATTAAATGAAGCCAGAATACCATTCACTACGTATTAACTGAAGCCAGAATACTATTCATTACATAATAACTGAAGCAAGAATATCATTCACTACGTATTAATTGAAGCCAGAATACTATTCATTACATAATAACTGAAGCAAGAATACCATTCACTACGTATTAACTGAAGCCATAAAACATTCAATACGTATTAAATGAAGCCATAAAACATTCACTACGTATTAACTGAAGCCATAAAACCTTCAATACGTATTAAATGAAGCCAGAATACCATTCACTACGTATTAACTGAAGCCATAAACCCTTCAATACGTATTAAATGAAGCCAGAATACGTTCACTACGTATTAACTGAAGCCAGAATACGTTCACTACGTATTAACTGAAGCCAGAATACTATTCACTACGTATTAGCTGAAGCCATAAAACCTTCAATACGTATTAAATGAAGCCAGAATACCATTCACTACATATTAACTGAAGCCAGAATACCATTCACTACGTATTAACTGAAGCCATAAAACCTTCAATACGTATTAACTGAAGCAGGAATACCATTTACTACGTATTAACTGAAGCCAGAATACCATTCACTAAGTATTAACTGAAGCCATAAAACCTTCAATACGTATTAAATGAAGCCAGAATACCATTCACTACATATTAACTGAAGCCAGAATACGTTCACTACATATTAACTAAAACCAGACTATCATTCACTATATATTAACTAAAGCCAGAATACCATTCACTACGTATTAACTGAAGCCATAATACCTTCACTACGTATTAACTGAAGCCAGAATACCATTCACTACATATTAACTGAAGCCAGAATACGTTCACTACATATTAACTAAAACCAGACTATCATTCACTACATTTTAACTGAAGCCAGAATACTGTTCATTACATATTTACTAAAGTTAGAATACCATTTGCTACGTGTTAACTGAAGCCAGAATACCATTCACTACGTATTAACTGTAACCATAAAACCTTCAATACGTATTAAATGAAGCCATAAAACCTTCAATACGTATTAAATGAAGCCAGAATACCTTCACTACGTATTAACTAAAGCCAGAATACTATTTATTACTTATTAACTGAAGCAAGAATACCATTCACTACGTATTAACTGAAGCCATAAAACATTCAATACTTATTAAATGAAGCCATAAAACCTTCAATACGTATTACATGAAGCCAGAATACGTTCACTACGTATTAACTGAAGCCAGAATACCATTCACTACGTATTAACTGAAGCCATAAAACCTTCAATACGTATTAAATGAAGCCAGAATACCATTCACTACATATTAATTGAAGCCAGAATACCATTAACTACGTAATAACTGAAGCCAGAATACGTTCACTACGTATTAACTGAAGCCAGAATACCATTCACGACGTATTAACTGAAGCCATAAAACCTTCAATACGTATTAAATGAAGCCAGAATACCATTCACTACATATTAACTGAAGCCAGAATACCATTCACTACGTATTAACTGAAGCCAGAATACGTTCACTACGTATTAACTGAAGCCAGAATACCATTCACTACGTATTAACTGAAGCCAGAATACGTTCACTACGTATTAACTGAATCCAGAATACCATTCACTACGTATTTACTGAAGCCATAAAACCTTCAATACGTATTAAATGAAGCCAGAATACCATTCACTACATATTAACTGAAGCCAAAATACCATTCACTACGTATTAACTGAAGCCATAAAACCTTCAATACGTTTTAACTGAAGCAGGAATACCATTCACTACGTATTAACTGAAGCCAGAATACCATTCACTAAGTATTAACTGAAGCCATAAAACCTTCAATACGTATTAAATGAAGCCAGAATACCATTCACTACATATTAACTGAAGCCATAATACCTTCACTACGTGTTAACTGAAGCCAGAATACCATTCACTACATATTATCTGAAGCCAGAATACGTTCACTACATTAACTAAAACCAGACTATCATTCACTACATATTAACTGAAGCCAGAATACTATTCATTACATATTTACTAAAGTTAGAATACCATTTGCTATGTGTTAACTGAAGCCAGAACACCACTCACTACGTATTAACTGAATACAGAATACCTTCACTACGTATTAACTGAATACAGGATACCTTCACTACGTATTAACTAAAGCCAGAATACTATTCATTACATATTAACTGAAGCAAGAATACCATTCACTACGTATTAACTGAAGCCATAAAACATTCAATACGTATTAAATGAAGCCATAAAACATTCAATACGTATTACATGAAGCCAGAACACGTTCACTACGTTTTAACTGAAGCCAGAATACCATTCACTACGTATTAACTGAAGCCAGAATACGTTCACTACGTATTAACTGAAGCCAGAATACCATTCACTACGTATTAAATGAAGCCAGAATACGTTCACTACGTATTAACTGAAGCCAGAATACCATTCACTACGTATTAACTGAAGCCTTAAAACCTTCAATACGTATTAAAAGAAGCCAGAATACCATTCACTACATATTAACTGAAGCCAGAATACCATTCACTACGTATTAACTGAAGCCATTAAACCTTCAATACGTATTAACTGAAGCAGGAATACCATTCACTACGTATTAACTGAAGCCAGAATACCATTCACTAAGTATTAACTGAAGCCATAAAACATTCAATACGTATTAAATGAAGCCAGAATACCATTTACTACATATTAACTGAAGCCAGAATACGTTCACTACATATTAACTAAAACCAGACTATCTTTCACTACATATTAACTAAAGCCAGAATACCCTTCTCTACGTATTAACTGAAGCCATAATACCTTCACTACGTATTAACTGAAGCCAGAATACCATTCACTTTATATTAACTGAAGCCAGAATACGTTCACTACATATTAACTAAAACCAGATTATCATTCACTACATATTAACTGAAGCCAGAATAATATTCATTACATATTTACTAAAGTTAGAATTCCATTTGCTATGTGTTAACTGAAGCCAGAATACCATTCACTACGTATTAACTGAAACCATAAAACCTTCACTACGTATTAACTGAATACAGAATACCTTCACTTCGTATTAACTAAAGCCAGAATACTATTCACTACATATTAACTGAAGCCAGAATACCATTCACTACGTATTAACTGAAGCCATTAAACCTTCAATACGTATTAACTGAAGCAGGAATACCATTCACTACGTATTAACTGAAGCCAGAATACCATTCACTAAGTATTAACTGAAGCCATAAAACATTCAATACGTATTAAATGAAGCCAGAATACCATTCACTACGTATTAACTGAAGCCATAATACCTTCACTACGTATTAACTGAAGCCAGAATACCATTCACTACATATTAACTGAAGCCAGAATACGTTCACTACATATTAACTAAAACCAGATTATCATTCACTACATATTAACTGAAGCCAGAATAATATTCATTACATATTTACTAAAGTTAGAATACCATTTGCTATGTGTTAACTGAAGCCAGAATACCATTCACTACGTATTAACTGAACAGAGAGTACCTTCACTACATATTAACTGAAGCCAGAATACGTTCACTACGTATTAACTGAAGCCAGAATACCATTCACTACGTATTAACTGAAGCCAGAATACGTTCACTACGTATTAACTGAAGCCAGAATACCATTCACTACGTATTAACTGAAGCCTTAAAACCTTCAATACGTATTAAAAGAAGCCAGAATACCATTCACTACATATTAACTGAAGCCAGAATACCATTCACTACGTATTAACTGAAGCCATTAAACCTTCAATACGTATTAACTGAAGCAGGAATACCATTCACTACGTATTAACTGAAGCCAGAATACCATTCACTAAGTATTAACTGAAGCCATAAAACATTCAATACGTATTAATTAAATGAAGCCAGAATACCATTCACTACATATTAACTGAAGCCAGAATACGTTCACTACATATTAACTAAAACCAGACTATCTTTCACTACATATTAACTAAAGCCAGAATACCATTCACTACGTATTAACTGAAGCCATAATACCTTCACTACGTATTAACTGAAGCCAGAATACCATTCACTACATATTAACTGAAGCCAGAATACGTTCACTACATATTAACTAAAACCAGATTATCATTCACTACATATTAACTGAAGCCAGAATAATATTCATTACATATTTACTAAAGTTAGAATACCATTTGCTATGTGTTAACTGAAGCCAGAATACCATTCACTACGTATTAACTGAAACCATAAAACCTTCAATACGTATTAACTGAAGCCATAAAACCTTCACTACGTATTAACTAGAGCCACAATACCTTGCACTACGTATTAACTGAAGCCATAAAACCTTCAATACGTATCAAATGAAGCCAGAATACCATTCACTACGTATTAACTGAAACCATAATACCTTCACTACGTATTAACTGAAGCCGAAATACGATTTACTACATATTAACTGAAGCCACAATACGATTCACTATATATTAACTGAAGCCATATTGCCATTCACTATATATAAGTGAAGCCAGAATACCAATCACTACATATAAACTGAAGCCAGAATACCATTCACTACATATAAATTGAAGCCAGAATACCTTCACTACGTATTATCTTAAGCTATAATACCTTCTCTACGTATTAACTAAAGCCAGAATATGGTCACCACATATTAACTGAAACCAGAATATCATTCACTAGATATTAACTGAAGCTATAATACTATTAATTACATATTTACTGCAGCCAGAATATCATTCCCTATATTAACTGAAGCCAGAACACCACTCACTACGTATTAACTGAATACAGAATACCTTCACTACGTATTAACTGAATACAGAATACCTTCACTACGTATTAACTGAATCCAGAATACCATCACTACGTTTTAACTGGAGCCAGAATACCTTCACTACATATTAACTGGAGGCAGAATACCTTCACTACATATTAACTGAATCCAGAATACCTTCACTACGTATTAACTGAATCCAGAATACCTTCACTACATATTAACTGAAGCCAGAATACCTTCACTACATATTAACTGAAGCCAGAATACCTTCACTACATATTATCTGAAGCCAGAACGCCACTCGCTACGTATTAACTGAACACATAATACCATCACGACGTATTAACTAAAGCCATAATACCTTCACTACATATTATCTGAAGCAAGAACGCCACTCGCTACGTATTAACTGAACACAGAGTACCTTCACTACATATTAATTGAAGCCAGAATACCTTCACTACGTATTAACTGAAACCAGAATACCATCATTACGTATTAACTAAAGCCATAATACCTTCACTACATATTATCTGAAGCCAGAACGCCACTCGCTACGTATTAACTGAACACAGAATACATTCACTACGTATTAACTGAATCTAGAATACCATCACTACGTATTAACTGGAGCCAGAATACCTTCACTACATATTAACTGAAGCTAGAACGCCACTCACTACGTATTAATTGAGTACAGAATACCATCACTACGTATTAACTGGAGCCAGAATACCTTCACTACATATTAACTGAAGCCAGAACGCCACTCGCTACGTGTTAACTGAACACAGAATACCTTCACTACGTATTAACTGAACTCAGAATACCATCACTACGTATTAACTGGAGCCAGAATACCTTCACTACATATTAACTGAAGCCAGAACGCCACTCACTACGTATTAATTGAGTACAGAATATTATCACTACGTATTAACTGGAGCCAGATTACCTTCACTACATATTAACTGAAGCTAGAACGCCACTCACTACGTATCAATTGAGTACAGAATACCATCACTACGTATTAACTGGAGCCAGAATACCTTCACTACGTATTAATTGAGTACAGAATACCATCACTACGTATTAACTGGAGCCAGAATACCTTCACTACATATTAACTGAAGCCAGAACGCCACTCGCTACGTATTAACTGAACACAGAATACCTTTACTACGTATTAACTGAATCCAGAATACCATCACTACGTATTAACTGGAGCCAGAATACCTTCACTACATATTAACTGAAGCTAGAACGCCACTCACTACGTATTAATTGAGTACAGAATACCATCACGACGTATTAACTAAAGCCATAATACCTTCACTACATATTATCTGAAGCAAGAACGCCACTCGCTACGTATTAACTGAACACAGAGTACCTTCACTACATATTAATTGAAGCCAGAATACCTTCACTACGTATTAACTGAAACCAGAATACCATCATTACGTATTAACTAAAGCCATAATACCTTCACTACATATTATCTGAAGCCAGAACGCCACTCGCTACGTATTAACTGAACACAGAATACATTCACTACGTATTAACTGAATCCAGAATACCATCACTACGTATTAACTGGAGCCAGAATACCTTCACTACATATTAACTGAAGCCAGAATTCCTTCACTACATATTAACTGAATCCAGAATACCATTCACTACGTTTTAACTGAAGCCATAATACCTTCACTACATAATAACTGAAGCCAGAATACTTTCACTATGTATTAACATAAGCCAGAATACGATTCACTACGTTTTAACTGAAGCCAGAAAACCATTCACTATATATTTAAACATGTTCTTAGAAACACTATGCTTGTTAATAGCAGGATATTAATTATTAAAGCCACATGCTGAACGTTTGTATAACAAATGTAGTAAAGAAATTGTTTTGAAATATTGCAAAACATGACAATAAGATATTTCAGTATTATTTAACGTATAGTTAGGTTGAAATCATCTTATCTATTGTATTATCTGGTAAGTTTCAACAAATATTGTTGCAATTAATAGTTCAAGCTAATCATTTTAATTCAGGTACTATTTTTATCTACGGTTAGAAAATTAGCAAACATCTATGCTGAAATGAATAGTAAAATATTTAATAACTAGGGGCAGCTCTGTAATAGTTTGATATATTGTTACATTTAATCTCGTAATTTGCTCGTACATGTGCTGTGAAAGCGTGTTTTTTTTTTCAAATAGCTGGTATTACATAACGAATATGACATTTTTATTTTATGTTTTTATCTTTAGGCTAATTGTATGTTTTTACCTGAAATTACACAAAAAACTATACTGTTTCCGATACCTTTAGGCGATTGGCTTGTAATATCGATTGGTTCGGAGAACAAGAAAAAAACTGGTAGTTTTTATTTTATAGTAAGCATACAAATTTATTTGATTTTAAAAAGTTATGATATTGCAGATCATACTCGTATTCCTTTAATTCTACTATTAAATATACCAAGTTTAGAAGTCAACTTCAAATATAAATTAGTTTATTGAACATCAATTAAAATATTATAACAATGTGCCTATTATTTCATATTTATTCAATTTTAGAACATGAATGTCTTATATTTACAATTAGTTTACTTTAAAAATAAAACCTCTCTTTATTGTCTTTAATGTAAATGCTTCAGTCAAACGGTGTAATAGGAAACAGTTAAATTTACTGTTTAGAAGATTAATAATTAATTGAGATGCTCAAAATAAACACACACGGTGAAGTTGGTGTAGTATTTTTATCCTCCTCATTATATCATTACACTTATTGACAGCTGTGCAATTTACCTTAGATATATTCCTTTCTAGTTGTCTTCCTCTCCTGTCGATTAAAGTTTAAAGGAACAAAGTGCAGGCGTGAAATTCCTTTTTCCATATTAGTAAATAGGCCAGAGATAAATTTGTAATGCTCAAAACAATTTACAAAGAAGACACTACCAAAACATTAAGTTATTTTCTATTTTTAAGGGTCACAACATGTCAAAATATTACAAGCACCATTCTTTACGTCCATGAACTACCCCAACAAAAATTGAGAACATTTGACAACGTTTTCCAAAGAATATCGAAAGACCATGAATAAGTTGTCGAAGATAAGAGAAATTACTTGGAGCTCAGTTCAGCAAGTTTTATTGAAGATTTGGTCACAAATGATCGCTGATAAAATTGTGCTCTGATTCTGGATAACAATAAAAAAGAATTTTTACTTGAAACACATTATACATGAAAATAAATTAATTTTAAAGCGTCTAGATACGTCCATCGATTGTATTTTTTTAAATCATAAAATGTTATTGTTTTTTAAGGGTTAACTCTATGAGTGGGATTTGTGGGGTTTATTTTTTATTTGAAAAGACCTTTAATTTCATGTACTATAATTCTTTGCTCTGTTCTCTGACTCATTGCGCACCATCCCCCTGAATTGTCAGAACAATAGTAGTTACTTCAAAAGGTAGAGTTATAGAGGCACTAATGAAGTACCAGGTTTTTTTGCTTTATCTGTAATCGTTATAAAACTATTAAGTAAAGCCTTTAAACACCAAGTATCATTTTAGGTTGTATGTCGGAAAAAATAATAAATCTGTTATTTTATTATAACAGTTTCATATTTATTATTATGATTATTATGATATTATTTATTATGATAAAATATAAAGTTTTATTTTATAGGAAACCTTACATAAAATTATGCATCAAAATAAACTAACGATCAGGGTTTTTGTGGTGGATAATGAACCATAAGACTTATACAATACCTTTTTGTGGTGGATAATGAACCATAAGACTTATACAATACCTTTTTGTAGTGGACAATGAACCATAAGACTTATACAATACCTTTTTGTAGTAAACTCATGGAAATAATAGAAATAATACTATTAAATATGAAGCATATATAATATAAAGCAAAACAAAAACATTTAATACAGTTAAGTCATAGGAAAGGGATTGATTTAACTTTTCCCATCGAATGTGTATCCCTATTAACTCTATTTTATTGTTTTTAGTAGTATTTCTTATATCTTTATTTGTAAGGACGTTCTTAATGCTTTTTATCAATTATATTTATGGATGGTAAAATATATTTGTTGTTCACGGTAATAAAGAAGTATTTAATTCTAAAACCTCTATTTTTAATGGTATTTACATAATACTAAAAAAAATTATTAAATATTCAAACGCTTTTAATTTTTGATATTTTAATGTTAACTGATATCAAACATGGCTAAGAATGTTGGTTTCATTATTTGTCTATATAATTATATGGAAAAAATCCAAGAAAATCTTATTTTTATAATAATTTGGCAAAAATAATTAATTTAAGTCTTGATGAAAACTAATTTTAAAATTTGAAAACAAATCTAAAGGGAAAATCCCTAACTGAAGTGTAAGGTAAATGTTTTTATGAATTGTAGATCATTATTGATCTCAATTTGTACATTGCCACAGTTGGTGAAAGATGGCCAGACGCCAATACGAGAAGCCATTCAGCCCCAACCCACCAGCATGTTATTGGATTACTGGTGCCCGTCGGAACTCACGATACGGGATTAGGCCGTTGGTTCTTTTACCGAAATAAAACGCAATGTACATAACTAATTAATGTACATGTTTGTATTTATTGTAAAGGATTTTATATATTGTTTTAGTAAATAATCGCAGTATATCAACATATTATTTCTGTTATACCTAAATATAGTTGTAGCCTATTTAGTAAAATAAAATGTGGTACTGAAATCACCAAATAGAATAATCATTCTAATAGTAAAAAATTATCTCTGCACTATGTACTGGTGATGATACATTTAAAATATGTATATTAAGATTACCCTTACATAAAGAAGAGTAATATAAATTATCAAAAAGGTCAAGAATGAAGGGTGTTGGTATTTATTACATAATATTTTAGCGTATACTGTTTTATATGTTTGGAATTTAAAATTGGTATCTCACAAAAAGTAAGTAATATAACACGTGCTTTTAAATGTATTTGAAAAATATTTTATGTGTTTTGTAATAGATTATAAGTGGTCTTGTCCATCTATCACATAAAACGAAAAGATTTACTTCTAATTACAATTATTTATCATTTTTTAAAGTTCAAATGCCATAATATAATATGTAATACGAGTACCATTTTTTATAATACATTTAGAAAAAGTCACGTGGTTTTTAACTTCGATCACCGTTTCACAGGTTAGGTTGCACTTCACTACCCCTACTTTTTTATCGCAATTACGGTTAAGGTAAGGTCTGGTAAGGTTAGGTTAGGTTAGGTTATCTATCTAATATCTATAAAGCTGCAGGTGTAACTCACTCACTCACTTACGTATTTGAGCTTTAAAAAAATTTTAATTTTTAAGCCCCCAAAAAATCAAAATGGCAAACGGGAATTTTGAATTATGTGCAGAGTTTTACTTACGGCTTCATTGTGGGCAAACCGTTGGTTGAAGTCGTAAGTAATTTATTCAGCCAATATTATTAACAAATATGTACATTGCATTGGCTAAGTCTAGGTAAAACTAGAGAAATTTAAGTATTTTAAAACTTATATCTGAAACTTAAATAGCAAATCTGACAGCATATTCGAGATTTGTAGATAAATTTCAAACTATTTTGTTCTGATAAGATTTTTTTGTATTTTTGATAATAACTACGAAAAAAATCAGTAATTTTCACATTCCGTTCAAAAAAATTTTTATTTTGTTATGTTTTTCGTATTTTACTGCATTATTACGATAATTTAAGAACTTAAACCCCTACACACTACTTAATTTTACTAATTTGTTATCAAAACTACAATTAAATTCGATTTTTCACTGTCCAGAATCTAGAAAAAAATAAAAAATGTGTGACGTGAAAACATTGACCTGTTGGCAGATTTGAGGTTTTTGTTTTACTGAAACTTTAATGTTTAGTTTATTTAACATCAAATTATATTTTCACATTAACAATTAAATTCTGCACAAAAAGTGCCTGTATATTTTTGTGCTACATACAATGGTTTCCTCAGAAAAAGTCGGTAAACGAGATTTTTTTTTTAAACATGTGATTTCTTTGAAATAGTGCCTCCCATTTAAGCATGATTTAAAAGAGCTAGAAACATAAAACCCTACACGCTATTTACCTTTAGTACTTTGTTAATAAACTGCTATATACTTTGATTTTTTACTTTTCATAACCTAGAAAACTGTTCATCATATTTAATGTTAATAAAATGCTATACAACTAGATTTTGCACTATTCATAACCCAAAAAAATTCAAAATGACGAAAAAACGCTTACCTGTTTGCACAGTTGAGGTTTTTATTTTACAGAGGTTTTTATTTAGATTGGATAACACCTAATGAAATATTCAAACCATAAATTAAATTCTGTGTGAAAGCTGTCATATACTTTTTTGTGGTATATTCATTCTATCGTTTCCTCACAAAAAGTTTACAGAGTTGAGTTTGTTGTCAACAAATGTGATTTTTTGAATTTATCCTCCCATTTAAGGATGATTAAAACAATCTGGAAACTATATTTACGTTAACCACTCTTTTGAATAGTCTCCGTTATTAACTTCGGTAGAATCCCATCAAAAATTAAGGTAATTTCTTATGATCATCTAGGATAGAACCCCCTCCCTCCACGATATCATATTGGGAGCCCCCTGTGATTAACTTGGATAAACACCCGTTATCATCTTGGGTAGCCCCCGTGATCAACTTAGTTAGTCTTCATGATCAACTAGGGTAGCCGACCGTCGACCACTTAAGCTCCCGTGATGATCTTGGATTTTCCCATGATCCCACTTTAATAACCACTCTTGGTCAACTTGGTAGCCTGTAATCAATTGGGAAAGCCCCTGGTGATCATCTTTGGTAGACACCCGTTATAATATTGTAAATGGTTATATATCTCTATGCTATTTAAATTACATTTACCTCACAAAAAGTCAGTAAAATTGAGTATTTTGTCAAAAACATGTGATTTTGTTGGAATGTATTTACCCATTTCAGCATGGTTACAACAAGCTGGATACTTAAAACCTTGTCCACTATTTTACTTTGACCTCTCCGTTTACCTGCTTCTTTGGTCAACTTTGGTAGCATTCCGTCATAAACTTAGGCTACTCTCCGTGGTGACCTTGGTTAGCCCCTGTGATCAACTCGGGTAGATTTCCATGATCAACTTGCTTAGCTCCCGTGATCATGTTGGGATCCCCCTGTGATCAACTTGGATAATCATGGTTAGCCCCCTGATCAATTAGGTTAACCGGCCGTCAACCTTTTAGGTAGCCCCCATGATAATCTTTTATAGTCCCCCTTAATCCACTATGGTAGCCACCCGTAATCATCTTGTGTAGCCTGTGATCAACTTTGTAGCCAAACTTAATTATCTTAAGCAGCCCACTCTTGATTAACTTGCGTAGCCCCCTTGATCAACAAAATTGGTTCATCTTGATCAATTATCTTATGTAGCCCCCGTGATGAACTTTAGCAACCCTACTTGATAAATTTGGGTAGCCAACCATTATCATCTTGGGTAGCCCCCGTAATTAATCTGATCAACGTAGCTAGTCCTCGTGTTCAACTTAGGCTGCAACCTCTCATCAACTTGGGTAACCCCCGTGATCAATGTAGGTTTCCCCGTGATTTACTTGATAAACCGTGATTAACTTGGGTAGAATCTGTGATCAAATTAGATAGCATTCATTATATATCACGGACCTACCATGGAACCAGGCATCCCTTCAAGGACTCAGGACAGTGCTCAACGTAAGATTAGGTAGTAGAGAGGACTGTCTAGTCTAAACCTCGTCTCATAAAATAAAGACTTTTTTTCATTTTATTATGTTTCATTTCATGAGAGGCTTGGGTCTTTCCACTTCATTATTAACTTTGGTGGCAGCCTTGATCAACTTGGGTAGCTCTGTTATCGTCTTGAGTACTAATCGTGTACAAATTTGATAGTATTCGTGATCAGTTTGGGCAGAAATCAGCTTGGGTTGACAACTGTGATCATCTTACACTGTAAGCCTTGATGCTTACACCGAAAGAGGGTTTGAGGGCGAAGCCCTCAACGAGCGAAGCGAGTATGGGTAGTAAATTTGATCACAAACTGGTAAATACAATGACTAACTTACCGCCAAAGGCGCTCTTCGTGTGTACGTTCTTGGAAATTGATAATATAAGGGCAGTGATAAGGAATACCACAGTGGACGTAAAAATGATTATGGAACGATTTTTAGAGCAATATAATATTTATCAATCCGTTATAATATTTAACGGAAACAAAAAAAAGTAGTGGAAGTGAATGCAAAAGATCCCTCATTGGCCTGTAGCATTTTGTGTGTTCAATGAGTCAAGAGTCGAAAGATAGTTTAGTTGAGGATTCGAACCTCGGAAACTGTATTCTCCTGTCTGAAGGCTTGGCACCTGAACTAACACACTTCAGGTTACAATAACTGAATATTGCAGTAAAATATCATAGTTCAGCAGTACTTACATTATTCCATGTATAAACAAATTCAACGTGTTTGTTCCCCAAAAAAGATAAGAATTAGAAGTAACATTGCTGCAGACTCAGCAGTAATCTGTCTGCCCGCATTTTCACTGGAGTCTTCAGTGAGGTTGGTAGAACTGAATGTAATTACAAGTTTAATTAATTTTCTTCAATCCTATAAATTATATGGACCAGATTCTCTTTTTATTACATAAAAAATAAAATATATATAATTAATCACAATAATAAATAATTGTAATCCTCTCATGACGTTAATTATTAATGAAAACAAACAAACATTTGATTAGTTAGTTTGTTCTTTTTAAACTTTCTTCCTCATATTAACAATTTAATATATTTCTCTGTTGTTCATTCTTGACGGAGGAAAGTTGGTTAAATAAAAGAACACATTTTATAAATATTCCACAAATGTTATTCAAGAAAGCATTTTCTACTGTTAATTTTAAAATAAATCAACAAAAAATAATAACATAATACAATGAATGTATACTTACCATAAACTAAAGGAGAAATTAAACATTAAGTTACTAATTGTAAATAATATTTTCTTGTTTAATATTTCATTTTAAATTACTTTCCGCTAGTCAATGTATGCATAAAATTTTGTCGAAATATCTCTATTATGGCCTATTTATTGTTTTAAATTGTAAATATTTAACATAGGTTAGTATGTTTTTTCTGTTTAAATTCAAAGCAATGGTTCCCAAACCAGCAAAAGTAAAATCTTCTTCTTCTTTTTTTTGAGTAATTAAAGTATGTTCTTTTTATACAATTTACTATATTTAATATATTTGTAAGTGAATGTTGACTATGATGAAGAAAATGCTTTGATGTTTACCGCTTAAAACAAATGTTATCATTTAAACACATTCTCAAAATATGTGGAAAATATAAAGTTTATGATTATAAATTCTCTTATGATTCAAAGTTGGTGTTAAATAAATTATTTTTAGCTATACTCTTGTATGGTTTAATTTAATAGAGTTTTAAATTGATAAGGAAAGATTAAAATTAATCAAAACCAAAAACAAGAAATACCCTGATTTTACAAATATTGGTAAATTTGTAATCTATGTATTATAATTATGTTCCATATTGATAAGAATATGTAATTTAAATAAAACTTATGTAATGTGTTAATTTATTCATTAATTTGTTTTAAATGTAAAAGTAAAAATTGGACTACGTGAACGACGTCATATATCATAACACGACCGTGTTCAAATATATATATATATATTTTATTTAGATATGAAGATTCCAATTCAATTTTGTATACTCGTGTTGGTTGTTTTATGTTATCAATTATAACCTCCAATAAGCTTGATTCTTTTCTTACTACGACGTGAACTCTTGTTTAGAATTAATCCAAACAGACATTAGCGAGCCATCGTTAATTATAGAGATATAGTAATTTTAGTTTAGGAAAATCTCAAATAAATACTATTGAACATTTTTAGAAAACCTCCTCTAAGTAAAAGTGAAATTAAAATATCAAACTAGTTCTACATATAAGTAATATTATTTACATTTATTTAAGGCAAACAAATGTGTATTTAATCACCTTAAATCAAACTGAAATCATTGCTACAAAACGGTAACCTTCATTTATAGGAATGCTTAGAAAAATTTACTGTACAGTAAGTCTTGTATAAAATAATACGTATTTAAAATATCAAAATAAATTCAGTTAGAAATCATGAATTGACATAAGATATAAAATGAAGAGATTTACAAAACAGTCAAACCAAAGATAAGTATAAATTATTGCAAAACAACAAACAATTTCACTAAAGTAAAACCATATTAAATGCAAACAAAATATATGATTAGTTGGTTTATTATTGTGGGTCATATACAGCTGCTCATTAAATCATGGTATGCACTTGTCACATAAGACTTGTCAACACTACGTGAGCACATTAAATAGCAAGCCTATCACAACGTTTATGTACTATGTAATACTTCTTGCATCTGTCACATTAGACTTGTCAACACGACGTGAGCACATTAAATAGCAAGCCTATCACAACGTTTATGTACTATGTAATACTTCTTACACCTGTCACATAAGACTTGTCAACAAGACGTGAGCACAGTAAATAGCAAGTCTATCACAACGTTTATGTACTATGTAATACTTCTTGCACCTGTCACATAAGACTTGTCAACACGACGTGAGCACATTAAATAGCAAGCCTATCACAAAGTTTTTGTACTATGTAATACTTCTTGCACGTGTCACATAAGACTTGTCAACACGACGTGAGCACAGTAAATAGCAAGCCTATCACAACGTTTATGTACTATGTATTACTTCTTGCACCTGTCACATAAGACTTGTCAACACGACGTGAGCACAGTAAATAGCAAGCCTATCACAACGTTTATGTACTATGTAATACTTCTTGCACCTGTCACATAAGACTTGTCAACACGACGTGAGCACAGTAAATAGCAAGCCTATCACAACGTTTATGTACTATGTAATACTTCTAGCATCTGTCACATAAGACTTGTCAACACGACGTGAGCATAGTAAATAGCAAGCCTATCACAACGTTTTTGTACTGTGTAATACTTCTTGCACCTGTCACATAAGACTTGTCAACACGACGTGAGCACATTAAATAGCAAGCCTATCACAACGTTTATGTACTATGTAATACTTCTTGCACCTGTCACATAAGACTTTTCAACAAGACGTGACCACAGTAAATAGCAAGCCTATCACAACGTTTATGTACTATGTAATACTTCTTGCACCTGTCACATCAGACTTGTCAACACGACGTGAGCACAGTAAATAGCAAGCCTATCACAACGTTTATGTACTATGTAATACTTCTTGCATCTGTCACATCAGACTTGTCAACACGACGTGAGCACATTAAATAGCAAGCCTATCACAACGTTTATGTACTATGTAATACTTCTTGCACCTGTCACATAAGACTTGTCAACAAGACGTGAGCACAGTAAATAGTAAGTCTATCACAACGTTTATGTACTATGTAATACTTCTTGCACCTGTCACATCAGACTCGTCAACACGTAGTGAACACAGTAAATAGCTAGCCTTCTACAACGTTTATGTACTATGTAATACTTCTTGCACCTGTCACAGAAGACTTGTCAACACGACGTGAGCACAGTAAATAGCAAGCCTATCACAACGTTTATGTACTATGTAATACTTCTTGCACCTGTCACATAAGACTTGTCAACACGACGTGAGCACAGTAAATAGCAAGCCTATCACAACGTTTATGTACTATGTAATACTTCTTGCACCTGTCACATAAGACTTGTCAACACTACGTGAGCACAGTAAATAGTAAGTCTATTACAACGTTTATGTACTATGTAATACTTCTTGCACCTGTCACATCAGACTTGTCAACACGACGTGAGCACATGAAATAGCAAGCCTATCAAAACGTTTATGTACTATGTAATACTTCTTGCACCTGTCACATCAGACTCGTCAACACGTAGTGAACACAGTAAATAGCAAGCCTTCTACAACGTTTATGTACTATGTAATACTTCTTGCACCTGTCTCATAAGACTTGTCAACACGACGTGAGCACAGTAAATAGCAAGCCTTCCGCAACGTTTATGTACTATGTAATACTTCTTGCACTAGGCCGTCAGACTTGTCAACACGTAATGAACACAGTAAATAGCAAGCCTTCTACAACGTTTATGTACTATGTAATACTTCTTGCACCTGTCACATAAGACTTGTCAACACGACGTGAGCACAGTAAATAGCAAGCCTTCCACAACGTTTATGTACTATGTAATACTTCTTGCACCTGTCACATAAGACTTGTCAACACGACGTGAGCACAGTAAATAGCAAGCCTATCACAACGTTTATGTACTATGTAATACTTCTCGCACCTGTCACATAAGACTTGTCAACAAGACGTGAGCACAGTAAATAGCAAGTCTATCACAACGTTTATGTACTATGTAATACTTCTTGAATAATAAATCTTACATATTTCAAATCTAAAAGGATCTTTATTTATCCTAACAAACATAGGCTATATTACAATTTAATTCCAAATGCTATATTTTGCTTACATTTCCAAAATCCTTTTAGAGTGAACATATGTGCTTAATTTTTTATGATGCATGATTTCATCAGAGGATATTCTTAGTATACAAATAATTTTATTTGAATTAATTCATAGCTCGTATTAATGAAACAACAGTTAATAGTATTAGTAGAAAATATTTTTTTATAAGTACGGAAATAGTAAATATTTAGCTTTTGTTCAGTTGCAGGCAGTTCATATTTTGTAGTGTAACCACACTGATTTATCTCAAAGTCAATGTGCCATTTATATTATTATCGGTAAATTATTCTTAGCTTTGGTATCTCATAGATTCAATAATCGTATCTAGTGTTTGGTTTGATGAAATTCACAGAATGAACACAAAGATCGTCACAGAACACAAAATTATTTCAATATAATTACAAAATATTATGGTAATTGATTTTTTAAATCACTTTTACCATCTTCAGCCCATAGGGATTTATAAAGAAATCACTGTCTTTAAATATTTCTTTGTAATTACCTCAGGTCCCAGGATAATAATTATGGTTTATCGAATAGCTGTATATGTAGTACTTACACTGTAATAATCTTGGTTGTGCAACGTTCATTTGTATGGCATTTTTACCGACACACTAATTACGGCATTTAATAGCTGTCAAACGTATTTATGGTATTTAGAAAAGTACACGTTAAATACCTTGTGAACTTCCATATTATTCACTACCGTACTAACATACTATATTTATAATCCTTACTTCCATTCAATTGTAATTTAATTATACTTTTGAAACCATGAGTAATTAAATAATTTGAGACAGTACTTTTTAGATCAATAGTTTTTATTTTGTGTACATCTAAGTGCTTTAAGTAATACTATTAGTATTTCTTTTAACATTCTAAGGTATTAATTGTCGTGAAAGTTGATAGGGATTACAGCGGATATCTGAATATTGTTGTAATTTTGAACAATATAATACCTGGAACTACTAGTAATTAAACGTACCTGATTGCTGACATTGTAAATCTGTATGGCCTTAAAATATATAACTTGTTGACATTGTTTGTCTTATAATGTTTAAAATGTTTAGTAAATATAATTAACACTCATCTAGGTTCAAACTGAAGTGAACTTGTTAAGGGTTGATGTCCTTTGACTCAATCGCTTTAGGAAACTTTATTAGCTTCATTAGTGAAGGGTTGAGACAAAGGAATGTTTGTAGTGGGATGGGGAATGGGCGTGCGTTAAGGCGTCTTCTTCACCACAGACACATAATCCCATATATATATAATGTATTGTCAATCAATAGCGTATTTAATTATATATTATATTCATCACAGTTTGTATTTGTTATGGAGTAATGTGTTACTTTATATGGCCTAAATATTGGTCAAAATATATTTTATATACTGGGATACTCTTTAAGAATACCCATATGTTTTAATGGTAAGGACGATTTAGAGTTCTAAATTTACCTAATACCGGTATTTTGTTTTTAAATAGTTTTTATTGTCATTATTGTTAATTGATTGTGTTTTCCTTGTTTTGGTGTATTTTAAATCACAGACAAATTTCAAGATCAAGGTCTACGGACCAAAATAATGAAAAGTTTTTTTTAAAGGTAGGTCCTACCTGTATATTTATATTCTAAGATACATATCCGCCATTTTTTTATTAAATATTTAGTATCATTAGAATGACTCAACCAATGAAATTGCAATTTTATACATTACTCGTGGATTCAAAGATAAATTGTACACAAAAAATAACATACTGTTAACAGTATTCCCATTTCGTAATAGTGACCATAAGTCAAATAACTTACTGTTAACAGTATTCAAATTTCGTAATAGTGACTATAAGTCAAATAACATACTGTTAACAGTATTCAAATTTCGTAATAGTGACCATAAGTCAAATAACATACTGTTAACAGTATTCAAATTTCGTAATGGCGACCATAAGTCAAATAACTTACTGTTAACAGTATTCAAATTTCGTAATAGCGACCATAAGTCAAATAACTTACTGTTAACAGTATTCCCATTTCGTAATAGTGACCATAAGTCAAATAACTTACTGTTAACAGTATTCAAATTTCGTAATAGTGACCATAAGTCAAATAACATACTGTTAACAGTATTCCCATTTCGTAATGGTGACCATAAGTCAAATAACTTACTGTTAACAGTATTCCCATTTCGTAATAGTGACCATAAGTCAAATAACTTACTGTTAACAGTATTCAAATTTCGTAATAGTGACCATAAGTCAAATAACTTACTGTTAACAGTATTCAAATTTCGTAATAGTGACTATAAGTCAAATAACATACTGTTAACAGTATTCAAATTTCGTAATAGTGACCATAAGTCAAATAACTTACTGTTAACAGTATTAAAATTTTGTAATGGCGACCATAAGTCAAATAACTTACTGTTAACAGTATTCCCATTTCGTAATAGTGACTATAAGTCAAATAACTTACTGTTAACAGTATTCAAATTTTGTAATGGTGACCATAAGTCAAATAACTTACTGTTAACAGTATTCCCATTTCGTAATAGTGACTATAAGTCAAATAACTTACTGTTAACAGTATTCCCATTTCGTAATAGTGACCATAAGTCAAATAACTTACTGTTAACAGTATTCAAATTTCGTAATAGTGACCATAAGTCAAATAACTTACTGTTAACAGTATTCAAATTTCGTAATGGCGACCATAAGTCAAATAACTTACTGTTAACAGTATTCAAATTTCGTAATGGCGACCATAAGTCAAATAACTTAATGTTAACAGTATTCCCATTTCGTAATAGTGACTATAAGTCAAATAACTTACTGTTAACAGTATTCAAATTTTATAATGGCGACCATAGGTCAAATAACTTACTGTTAACAGTATTCAAATTTTGTAATGGCGACCATAAGTCAAATAACTTACTGTTAACAGTATTCCCATTTCGTAATAGTGACTATAAGTCAAATAACTTACTGTTAACAGTATTCAAATTTTATAATGGCGACCATAGGTCAAATAACTTACTGTTAACAGTATTCAAATTTCGTAATGGCGACCATAAGTCAAATAACTTACTGTTAACAGTATTCCCATTTCGTAATAGTGACTATAAGTCAAATAACTTACTGTTAACAGTATTCCCATTACAATTAATCTCGTAGAGTAAAAAAATGGCAGGACTTGTAAATTACCTTTTTAAACTTTCAGTTTTAAGAAAACTAAAGATTTAAAAAATCGTTGAACGTTACACCGTTATATAAAACTAGACGGGCTACAACAAAACAAAAACGAATTCCTTACAGTTTTCATAAAAATCAAATGTTTTTTAATAATTTAATTTTAAAAGATTGATATTGTTGTCATTTTGAAGTTAAATATAGTAATAGGATGGAATTTTTTAAATTTTACTTTGTATGCTTGAGTAACGTACATCATATAAATTTATTCGGTTAAGTTGTTCTATAGATAGGCTATAAATTATTTAGTAAAAAACAAAATGGTGGATATATGAGAATAGATACTTTAAGACATACTTTAGATTACATTTATTCAAAATGTTGGCCATTAGAATGAGTTCCTGATGTAATTCTACACATTAGAGATATACCAGCATAAATGCATATTTTTAATATTTTAAATTAAATAGTTATATACATATATCTTTTTTGTACCACCAAAAACCAAATATATTTATGCGGAAATATGAATTTTTATTATAACATAGTCAGCTCCTAACTGATTTCATATATTATATGAGCTAACCTGTATTAGAATTATAAATATTGCGACTGAAATACATAAAGAGACGTCATTCATATAGGCACCAACATTTACGTTTTTCTGAGCATATCTTCTATAGTTCAACTACAAGCATGAATTAGTTTTGAGCTTGCCGTAATTTCCCCAGTCAATTGATGCCATGCTGCGTTGTGTAACGGCGGGTTGTGGCTGACGCTTGACATGGCTCATCACAAGGGCCATAGGTTTGAGGCTGAACGAAACGGCAGAGGTAATTGTATTGAAGAGAGATAGGGTTATTTAATTTTATCAGCCAATAAGAGCCACCCTACTCGGTATAACAGTGAGGGGTAGCTGAAACCTAAGCTGGCCAACCACATATGCCACACTAATCAGGTTGAGTTAAACGAAAGAGGTTAATGTGATAAAGGTATCTATAAATTCTCTAGGCAATTGAGGTTACACTGCATAGTATGGTGGTTGTCGGTAAAGCCTGAGATGGCCCACCTCACAAGTAACATTTGTTAGGGTAAGTTAACACTAGTGGTAATTAAGTAGATTTGTAATAGGTTTTAATAATATTCTCAGACAATTGAGGCCACACTGATTTATGTAACAGCGGGGTGGAGCAGAGCCCTAACGTGGGCCACCACATAAGTCACATGAGTCATTGCGAGTTTAACACTAGAGTTAAATGAGTTGATTTGTATAGGTTTTAGTACATTCCCCTGAAATCAGAGGACTCACTGATTTACGTAAAAGTGGAGGAGAGACCTAACGTGATCTACCACATAAGGACGTGTGCCATTGTTAGTTTAACACTAGAGGTAAATGAGTTGATTTATAATAGGTTTTATGAATTTCCCCTAACAATCAAGGCCACGCTGATTTATGTAACAGTGGAGTGGAGCAGAGAACTAATGGGGTCTACGTCATAAGTCACATGAGTCATTGTGAGTTTAACACTAGAGGTAAATGAGTTCATTTGTATTTGGTTTTAATAATATCCCCAGCCTATTGTGGCCACGCTGATTTATGTAACAGCGGGGTGGAGCAGAGAACTAACGTGGGCCACCACATAAGGCACATGTGCCACTGTTAGTTTAACACTAGAGGTAAATGAGTTGATTTGTATTTGGTTTTAGTAATTTCTCATGACAATTGATGCTATGCTGATTTATGTAACAGCTGGGTGGAGCAGAGGCCTAATGGATCTACGTCATAAGTCACATGAGTCATTGTGAGTTTAACACTAGAGGTAAATGAGTTCATTTGTAATAGGTTTTATGAATTTCCCCTAACAATCAAGGCCACGCTGATTTATGTAACAGCGGGGTGGAGTAAAGACCTAACGTGGTCTAACACATAAGTCACACGTGTCATTGTGAGTCTAACACTATGGGTAATGAGTTGATTTCTAATAGGTTTTACTAATACCCCCAGCCAATGGAGACCACCCTGATATATGTAACAACTGGGTGGAGCAGAGACCTAACGTGGTCTAACACATAAGTCACATGTGTCATTGTGGGTCTAACACTGGGTGTAATGAGTTGGTTTGTAATTGGTTTTACTAATAACCCAGCCAATTGAGACCACCATAATTTATGTATCAGTGGTATGTGGCTGAGACCAGAGTTGTGAGGTAGGTTCCAATTACTTCCCTAGCCAATTGAGGTTAGCCATCTTGGTATAGTAGGGAGGTGTGGCTGAGGCCTTACGTGTTAGGCCCACTGTAATCCCATTTTCAATCATGATTTTCCTGAAATAGAACTGGCATAAATTAAATGTTTTATTTTACCTATAAGATATGTCGAAATCTAGTAATAATCATTGTAATTGTAGTTATATGTGAACAAATCAAATGAATGCGACATGCATTAGTTTTTTTCTGAAAATTCATAGAGGAAGATTTTAGTTTGTATATATACTTTAATGTTTGAAAAATTTTAGCTACTTTGAATTATAGAAGATTAAAGATTATTTAATCTACAATGATCTTTTCAGTCCTAGAGAAATTACTGAGGATGCCACATCACAGTATGGACGAAACGTATGGTTATGTTGTAAATATTGTAGATAGTACCTTGACATGGTTGTCACCGGAAAATATAGATTCTAGTTTTGACACCGACCGTGTAAACCTGAGTTCTAAGAAATATATATATAAATATATATAATTTGTACTCATACACTGTGATTGTTTTTTAAATGTTGAAATGTCATGAGATAAAATGTTAAAGCCATCGGCTAAAGCTAGATAATCAGCCTTTATATTGGTTAAATCGAATTTTATGATTTTATACGTTGATTTTTTATAAATATTTGTTTCCACTAATACTGGATTACTTTTGAAATCACAAGTGACTGGTAATGAGGAATACCACCCACGTTTTTACTCCAATTCTTATTTTACCTGATGTAAAAACTGAATGTTGCTATTGATTTAGTGTTTTCTTTATCAAAACTTACGTTTTGAGGGCCTACCTGTTTTTATAGAGGGATATCCTCTAATATATATTCCTCTAAAGCCAATCGATATCATAAGTTATGTCTCATTAAGTAGATGAGTACGGACACTTTGCCAATCGTGGGACTTCCGTACGAGTTTTATACGTTGAGTGGTTACTTCTACACTGTAGAGATTGGCTAACTTAGACTATGCTCACCTGATACGATGTTGCCTCTTATGTGTTTAGTTATAGTTGATTTTTTACAGTTTCATTTGGTACTTTAAAATCTGAGTTAGAGTTGACATTTCTGAGTAGTAGGATTTATTAGTTCGTTCTTGCTAGGTAGTTTAAAAGTTGTTTTTTAATTAGCATAATAAGTGTTGGTACATATACAGTACAAGTAAACGTCACACAACACAAATTTATTACAATATAAGCACAAAATGCACAAATATACTACAATACAAGCACAAAATGCACAAATATTATGGTGATCGATTTCGGTGAACCACGCTCACCTTCCTCAGACCAGAGGGATTCACAAAAGAATCTAGTCTGAGGAAGGTGAGCGTGGTTCACCGAAATCGATCACCATAATATTTGTGCATTTTGTGCTTGTATTGTAGTATATTTGTGCATTTTGTGCTTATATTGTAATAAATTTGTGTTGTGTGACGTTTACTTGTACTGTTTAAAAGTTGATAAACTTTTTATTGATAAGGGCCATAATACTCATTTTATTTTCTAAAGAAAATATTTTGAGGTTCGGGGTGGTTTTGAATGTCATGTTTTTTTTAATACTTTCTAGTGCTTTTTAACATTTCTTTTTAAGTTTGCTCTTATCATGCTTTTAGTTAGTCCATATGTATAGATATTGGTCTGAAGATGTTAAAACATTTCAATTTCCACACAGCAATAGATTTATCATGTAAATATTGAGGCTAGTGTAATGTAGTTTTATAAAGCATAACATCACAATCTATTCTTCTTCACCAAAATGAACAAAATCAAAAAAATTTTTTAAGAAATCAGGAGTAGCTGCAGTATGTTAAACGTTCAATTGGCTATTAAAATCATGTTATAGATTCTAACTTTTTTATTATTTAAACATATAACAGCAACTAAGGAAAATACATTTTTATCATAACAAATAGGTATGATGTAACAAGGTGTGCTTAATACCTTAGAGGTAATTAAAATAGTTAATGTCATACGAAACTCATAAAAACAGTTTTAGAACGTTCTTACTGTGCACTCAATTTTTATTTTACACTACAGAATTTTATGTGTGCCAGGCAGTAATAGGATTTTAGAAATCAAATCTATAGTTATAACAGTTCATTCAAATATAGCAACATTTAAATATCTAATCAATTTTAGATTTAATTATAAAGTAAGTAGTCATACCAATTAGCTTTACTCACAGCAATACTAAAGGGTAAGGGATTTGTTGTAATGGTTGGACTGTTAAAACTATCCTCGTACATTTAAAAATGTTACAAACGTACTTTACGTTTTAAAAATAATATACCATATGTCAAAATATATTCTACAACATAAGTAGTAAACAATGTTTACTGCAATAAAACGATCCTGCATTGCTTAAGAGCAATTCAAGTTAACTATTATTTGAGTAAGTATAACTTTGTTACGTTAGATGTATTTACTTTTATACACCTTCTTTCAATTTTAAAATAAAAAGCCTTCAATTTATTTCACTATGCTCATTATCTATTCAATATTATACTACATAACTTTCACTTTTATCTAAATTATCAAACATTCCAAATATTAGTTTATATACAAATCCAGTGCACTTGATGTTTAACAGTTCGTTTAACCAACCTATAAAATCCCATTTAAGTGTTTTTGTAAGAGAATATTTCCACTAAGTCTATAAACGCTTCTGTACAGAATAAGCGTAGTATTTTGCTTTATAATCTAACTGGTGAAGCATCTAAAGATTTGAGTCATTATTTATTTTAATTGATTATATAACTAAAATATCACCGATGACATCTCGAATACTTCTTTGTATTTTTTTTTTTTATTTTAAATACATGTACTTTATATAACATTATTTTACTATAGCTAGTTAAAAGTAAATTTATTATTTTGTTAAGTTGTCATTTAACAATGCAAAAAGTAATTTTGTATACATGGAAATATGTGTACAAAACGTGATTGTTTTCTTCATGAAATAATTATATTATTTTGCACAAAATAAGCAATGCAATGTGAGATTTAGAGTATTGCCAAGGACGGGATCGCTTTAGGCTGGTGGGCTGCGTGCAAGGCCGGGATCGCTTTAGGCAGGCGGGCTGTGTGCAAGGACGGGATCGCTTTAGGCAGGCGGGCTGTGTGCAAGGACGGGATCGCTTTAGGCAGGCGGGCTGTGTGCAAGGACGGGATCGCTTTAGGCAGGCGGGCTGTGTGCAAGGACGGGATCGCTTTAGGCAGGCGGGCTGTGTGCAAGGACGGGATCGCTTTAGGCAGGTGGGCTGTGTGCAAGGACGGGATCACTGTAGGCAGGCGGGCTGCGTGCAAGGACGGGATCGCTGTAGGCAGGCGGGCTGCGTGCAAGGACGGGATCGCTGTAGGCAGGCGGGCTGCCTGCAAGGACGGGATCGCTGTAGGCAGGCGGGCTGCGTGCAAGGACGGGATCGCTTTAATATTGAATAAGCTGAACTGTATAGTATCTTTTTCATTCCACTAATAACTTCAATTAAATTCATTGAACAGTTTTGACTTCGAATCTATTAATCAATGGAGTTTATAACTTAAAACCTTTGAATCATGAAGTGAGTAGTTGCAAGTTTATTCCCAATTTTAAAAATGTCGATCATTTTGAACTTGGAAATAAAAATATTTATAATTATTATTTTGATTTATATAGCCTCAAAACAATTTTGTATATTAATTTTAGGAAAATTATAAAATTTACTATTTAAATGTATAAATGTTTTAGGTCTATAGCTAATATTTAAATGTTTAAAGTTAAGACAAATCAGTCATCCTTCTTTGTTGGTTTAAAATTACAAATTACATGTTCATGTAACTAAACTGTTTACAGTATGCCTATTATTATAAATCTTGAATCAAACAAAAACTCCCTAATTTTAGTTATTTAGAACATGTGGTTCCGACTATTCTTTAAAGATATATTTTTTTAGTTAGTTATATTGAAGTTGAGGGCAATCTACGGGGGCCCATTAATGGAATCAATCGTACTGCAGGCTGGGACAACATGTTTTTCAATCCAATTCAACTCAAACTAAAAGAAAAAAAATAATAAGTAGTGTTATAGATGTTATACGACAATTTTAATTCATTAAAAATTAAAAGAGTTTCTTAGTTAAATGTTTGAGTTTTATTAATATATTGGCTGAATCCACATTTTAAAGATTGAAAATTATATTTTGAGGTTTATTTTCAATACATAATCTAAGGTCTTTGACTATAGACCAAACTACGTCCTTCCATCCTCTCCAGGCATACGTCTATAAAACATATGTCTTACTCTATTTGCCATAACACGATGAATTCCTGTCCACTTATATAACTTTACACAAGTATAACATTAGTGTGATAAAAGAAAAACAGATAATAAATTATTGGACATTAAAAATGATTTTCTAAGTTACAAATAGAGTAAATACAATTTGTTAAATCACATACAATTTGGAAATAAGACATTTCTTTGTAAAATAAATATACAAAGTTAAGAAAAACATGCTATTGTTACGCAGTTTAACTTAAAAAGCACACATTATAAAGCACTTTATAAAAAAAAAGTAGGCGCATAAAATATAGCTTAATATTTGACTGGATTTAATATTTAACACATACAATCCAGATTTCTTTCTGATATATTGTAATGATATACTTCGTCAAGCCGAATATCTGTCACAAATTACAGATTTTTCACCTCGTTCCCAGAAATTTACATTTGCTGTAGGTTATCTGAGTTATAAATACAAATAAATATGACGTAAATTATAAATCATTATCTAATAATATAAAAATATAGTATTAAAAGGTTATAATGACAGTTCTTTAATTTATAAGATAATTTACCGTTATATTACTTAAAATATCATTTTGCATATATTTATATGTGTTGCACGTTATTTATATGTGTTGCACGTTATTTATATGTGTTGCGCGTTATTTATATGTGTTGCGCATTATTTATATGTTTTGCGCGTTATTTATGTGTTGCGCGTTATTTATATTTGTTGCGCGTTATTTTCGAGCAACGTTGAACTTAATATAGGGCTCGTATGAAGTTATAATGTTAAATTCATAGTTGCCAAACCCAAGACTTTGAATTACAAACTATTACTTTAGCCTGTTGTGAAAGCTATTGGTTGTCTATCAAGCACAGAGGTTCATTAGAGCACAAAGTGAACCCGTCATGTCAGCCGTGACAGGTCGGAGTGTGCATCGTGTCAAGTACTACAGCCGCTGATGCATTTACTATTATTTATATTTAAATATATTGTAGGGAACACATGTCATGTTAGTACCGAATTTGATGTAACTAATTTCTAAACACGCTTTAAATATTGTACGTGATGTACATATCTTTACATTTATTCAATTTCATCGTAGTTCCATAAATGCTATGAGGTTATTTATAGATATAATGCTCTAACCAATCAACCTAAATATAGTTATTCTATTATTAAAATAAACTTTAAAGTTTTATTCAATATTAAATATAACTGGAAACTATGTTCAGGAAATCTTATGTAAGATAATTCTAAACCATACATTTTATTAATAATGTAATATTACTGTATACAATCCAGTTTTACGTACTTTCCAGTAATTACTGTGAACAGTACTTTATTAGAGCCATTACGGAGGCCGAGGAATTCTTGTGGTATGGTAAGACCTGTTGGAATGTCTGAGTGAGCCATTAATGGCTGCTATAAGTCGCTTCTTTCTTCTGTCAAACCTTTTTAACACCTTTATATTGTTTAATAATTAAAAAAAGTATATTATCGTTGCAATATTATGAAAAAGCTAGGTATTTTTTAAATAATTAAAATACTACATGCGTTTTTATGAAGTATATAAATATATAATACCATTACCTTTCAGCATTTTAATTAAATATATTTTTAAATAGTTAGTATAATTAATTATGAATACTCTTATATCTATAGGGAAAAATAATAAAGTTAAGAACTATTATAATGAAATGAGATAGGATAAGATGCGATATGCTGGGATACAAATTTATTTATTATAATTAAAATACAATAAATATACGTGGTTATGGTTGCTGAGTCCTGTCCTAAAACTAACCACAGATCGATAGGGATTGATGTTATAGTCATTATACTACAAAACATAAATATATTTAAAGTAGTAGTGATAAAAAGAAAGAAATTAAAAAATCGTATGTACACTTAATTAAAGAATTCAAGTCTTTAGATTACTCTTAGTTCAGCAATAAATATATAAATGTCTGGAATGTAATATTACAAGCAACTTGGTTTATTTTGAGAGTGTAATTTATTTGTTTTGATAGTAAAATGATCGATCAATGTAGGTAAAACGAATGCTATATTCATGTGTGAATGTGGTATGTTTAAAATAATGTGAATAACATAGTAAAACGGGATTTATTCCGTAATATTGGACTATTATCCGGTTTTTAGGATATTCTATGGTGACGTTTCTATAATTAATGTGTAAGTGTTTAATTAATCATTAAAGAGGATAAGTTAAAAATGGTTTTATTACGTCTAGTTCAAATGTAATAGTAGACTGTCTATTTACGCTAAAAGAACAAATTTGTAAAAGTAGTATATAAATATATTTAAGGAATTGTATTTATAAGTTTGGGATTGAAGTTAAATAAATGTTGAAGCAGTTGCACTTAAAACACTCTAAATATCCGTGAAAAATAATGGCTATTTGTATCATGATTGAGGGCTATTAACTATATTTCTTTCTTGTTACTATGTCAACAATTATTTCTAATAAAATCTACTTCTTATGAATTCCTTCTTATTATAATATTCGTTATGGTCGTTGAAACATTTATTTTCTTTATTAATGTCCATCAGAATTATTAATTATGTTCTTTCTAATGTAATGTTTCTAAAACATACTACATTGTTTACGGCCAGTTGTAAATCCAATTACTAGACGAATTATTGTTGAAACATTAACGGCATTCAACATAAGTAAAACTAGTGAAATATAATTCTAAATGAGTTGCACTTCTCCAGTAGATCTAGTTATTTTATATTAAAAACCATTTTTCTATAAACTGATTTTAACGCACAATTATCATAACGTAGATACACATTTCATCCAAACTTGTCAATGTTGGCCTCTCCATTCTACTCACCCAGGAGTTAAATGCCGTTAATAAAGGTACATTATTTGATGTTTAGATTTTCCACACACCTTAGATCTGAATTTAAGTTATAGGCCTACGCCTATATTTATTATTTATGTACTTCTTACTGCTAGTTTTTGTGCTACTGAACATGACATAAAATGGGTTATGAGATGAACCATCAATTGTCACTTTGATTTATGCACTATTTTTGTTCGAATATGAATATAATGACAATATACTATTAAATACTAAACAAACAAGAAATAAATAAAAGATAAAGTAACACTCAACTGCTATAAGCACAACTAATACGGATGTATTAAAACTCAACTGCTATAAGCACAACTACTAATACGGATGTATTAAAACTCAACTGCTATAAGCACAACTAATACGGATGTATTAAAACTCAACTGCTATAAGCACAACTAATACGGATGTATTAAACTCAACTGCTATAAGCACAACTAATACGGATGTATTAAAACTCAACTGCTATAAGCACAACTAATACGGATGTATTAAAACTCAACTGCTATAAGCACAACTAATACGGATGTATTAATTTTTATTTATGGTTATCCTTGCAGTAGGGAATTCATAATATAGACAGTTTTGTGATGAAAAGGTTTTGTTTCTTTTTTAAACACCCCTATTATTTGTAAATATGAAAATGGTTTTATTTTGTTGCTAGATACATATTCAAATAGTGCATATTTCTTCAAACTATTTTTCAAAAATATATTCTTTTGAGATTACAAATAAAAAATAGTTTATCCACCACATGCAGGAAAATGTCAAAAGTCACACTTTAAAAAAAAGGGGGTATACGGTCTCAAAATTTTAAAAATCTACTCTTTCTTAAAGAAACCACTCTTAAATTTTCAAAACTTATGGTTTTCAGGGCCTAGGACTAATGATTAATCAATACAATAAAAATACTTGTAACTAATGTCGTTCATCATTATAACACCATACTTCAACTGGAAGAGAACTTAGAAAAGATAACAATTGTCTCAATCAGATGAGAAGACAATAAATGTGGAAGTTATCAGGTCTCCGGGCGACTGGAGCGACAAGGGGTGGTTTAGCGGGAGGGGTAGGTACCCGCCTGACGCCAGGCGCTGGCAGTAGCGACCGAGACGCGCTGTCAGCCGAACGTCACGTGTTCTACCCCGTGACACCCCGTGTGTCATGCTGAGGGGTCCAGGTGTGTCAGTGCTAGTATAATGGTTGTTGATACTGTGTCTTGGATTTAACATTTAATACATGTAAGTTACTTTTCATCCCAATAAAAAATAAAAAATTAAACTATAAGAATTATAATGATAATAATGAGCAATACAATCACATTTATAGGTATTATTTAATAAGAAATTATAAATATTTATTTAAGACAGAAATCCTTTTTGTTGAAGTTTGGGTTATTCCCTAAAAAAAAAAGAATATTAGGGACCTATGGAATAGGAGTGTTCCATATTATAATTGATTAAATATTTTTATTTAAAGAAAGGAATTATAGCACTTAAAGAATTAGTACAATTGTAAATAATTTTTGAGAATCTATCTTTAATGTAGACCAACAAATATGTCAATAATTATTTCCATTTTGTAATGTTTATCTTTAAGAGACATAACATGTTTTTGTACTAGTTTCAAAATCAAAATTTAAAATCATTTTAACTTAATCCAATGTCCTTTAATGATGATTGAAAATATGAGTATATAACATGATATAGCAATCTTCTATACTGCGTTCTACTGAGTTATATTTCAGCAGTGGGTTCAAAAGAAAGTATGTTCAATGAATTTTTGAAGATTTATGCCTTCTTAAGATGTATAATGTTATGTTGATATATTATAACGAATTTAAATTATATATATATTAATTTACAAAAGGCCTACGAATAAGAAAATAATAATTGCAATATAACAAAAACTACAATCTTGTTCAATTTGATAGTTACTTCCAGACCCAGGTATCACTTGCATTATTAGTGAGGAAGTCAAAAAGTGACTTAAAGTTTACAGCTCTTCATCCCCTATTGATTGGTGTATAGTGAAAAGACAACATAAAATATAATACAAAGTATGGGTGATGTTTTTTTTTCAAATATCATAAGATGAAAAATTAAAACACGTATTTACAAAACATTTCATTTTTTTTCTCTTTCATTAGCGAAATTCAGTGAACAATAACATAATGTTCTGTAAACCAAAATTAATAAATAAGCAATATACTGTAATTACCATTAAATATTGCTTCAAGTTATTAGTATCATTTCAAAAAACTGTTATTCACGTGATATACGACCTGGATTGTATAACAAGCAAATATTTAAACAATCTTTATTTGTGGTTATGTTGTTTGCAATAAGTTCAGTTTTCTATTGAAACAAATTAATAAGTATTTGCTTCTAAAGTATGTATATAGTTATTTTCTTCATCGAAACTGGAGCTGGTGCAAGAATATTCTACATAATTTGCTTTACTATTCAGTTAATATATGGTTAAATGAAAAAATTCAAATTTTTCCCAAGATAAAAATATTAAATATTATTTATGCAACTACATCAAACCAATATCTGACTGTGCATTAGTATTAACAATCTTATTAGTGCCACTTTTTACGTCTTTGTTGTACACAATCATACCTTAAGGTTTTATATCAGGCAATTGTCCAGTATCTATTACTTAAAAATTAAAAAAGACGACTTTATTGCAATCACTATATAAAACTGCAGAAATTTTTACTGCACCACAAATTATAAAGTGAAGATATGAACTTTTGTTTAAATGTTTATGTAAACTGAATACTGAAAGTTATTTTTCTATTGAACTTATTAGTACAGGAAACTTGGTAAAACGTTTTAGGAACGTTCGGATTAAATATAAATTAGATAAATCGATTTCAAACCTTTTGCAACTCGTTAAGGAAGGTCTCAACATCAGAAATACACCAATTGTAAAATCCGGAAACGATTCAATTACATAGTAAACAACAAGTAAACAAAAACAGTAAATAATTGGAATAAATCGAAAAATATACTACACATTTTAATGAAAACTAGTAACTATGTGATTATTTAGGTCGCTTATTACGATTTTAACATAAAAATATTTTCTGCTGTACAATAGAATAAATGAATACATTTACAATTATAAAAAAGAAAATATAGAAAAATCTAATTTAGCTGAACATGACATTAATTAAAAACAATATATCAATGTTAATTTTCCAAGTTTAATTTTAAAAGAACCCTTATGGACCAAAAGAAACCAAATTAAAAGTGCATGTATGGCAGTTTTGTAAAATGAATGTATTTCCCAACCGTCTCTAAACTTTAGTAATGTATTTATACCTTTAATTAAAGATGAAATATCATCAAAAATTCAAAACTCTATAGCATATTTTAATTCATAATAATTCTTATCAATCTAAGCCACTTAAATTTAATCTAACAAGCATTTAATGTTTTACATGTGATTTTTTAATTATTTTAATTTTCATATGTTTTCTGTGTATTCTCTATTTACAACTGAAGATGCCTTAACTGGCGAAAGCACCCTTAATGCAAATTAATTTTGTGGAAAATTACTAAAAAATCACTTTCTATTTGAATAAATAAAAAATATTGTAAAACAAAATAGCAGATGGAAAACTATGCTTTCCCGTCATTATCACCATTGTTACAAATACAAGATACAACAAATATGTATACATCCATATTTTGTGTTGTCGAATTTTATCTACGTACTTATAAAAGCTGCTAATTACTAATGGATCACTGGCAAATCCGAAAAAATCAAGATAGTGGATGAAGAACATAAAAAATGTATAATTAATAGTAATTTATATTTAAAATAATTAACTGAGGGTTTAATAGGTCGCTTATTGTGATTTTAAAAATCAAATAATAATACACAAAGGGTCGGATGAAAAATCGTAATCTTCCACAATTTCCATAAATTTGAAACAAAAAATTACACATAAATGTGGAAAAATCTAATTTTTTTCATATGCTTTATGAAAGCTGCAGATAATTGAGTGTGAAACTTTCGGAATTTCAACATGGAGGTTGTTTAGTCTAAGAAAATCGTAATTTATTCTAGTAATAACAGTTGATAAAGGGATTTTAGGCACTTAATCATGATTTTAGTGACAAACAAATAAACGAGAAATGGTTAACGGAACATCTTGGTTTTTTAAGTTTTACTAACGATTTTAAGGCTGGTAACTGTTGAAAATTGTAGTTTTTGATTATTTAAATCATAGAAATATTTTCTTTAGTTTAAAATTTGATTTTGGATCAAAATTGGCAACGTTTTACAACCTACAAAATTAACCAAACAGCTGCTCCTTATAACATTTTAAAAGTTATAGTTTGCACTCGTACAACGGGTTGTGGCAAAGCTTGCGGTTGTAGAAGAAGTATGTTTTACTTCATTCACACATAGGTTTGGGGTACACTGCACAACATTTACAGCCATACCTAATGAAAACGGTGAAATTATTTATGAAACAACTCCAGTAAAACCAGCAGAAATCGTCGAAGTGGAGATGAGATAAGTAGCGATCTTGATGATTGATTTGACGGAAATGTATCTTGTAATAACTCACAGACATGTAGTAATATTTTAATTGCTAATAAATAATAATAGTAATAATAATTTTAAAAAAATATTAAAAAAAACAAACAATTCTCTACTTTTATTTTAAGTCAAAAAGTCTCTTCATATTTGAGAATGTTATGACACTTAACAGCTGTCAAAGTAGTAAAATTAGTAAATTCATTAGCATACAATTCATTAACATATGAATTTCCCTAGTCTCTTGTTTACTATGGAAGATTTACACTATGGAAGATTTAAAACTTGTTGAGAGCTGTAAACTGTCAATATTTAAATACGATATCAAGAAAAAGGCTTTAAAATTATTAACTCTCCAACGTAAAATTTGAAAATTAGCTTTTTTAAAATTATTGCCTTTGAATTATATAATTATTTTTCACGGTTGTTTAAAAGTCGTATTTCAGCAATAACCTTTTTTCTGCTAAAGATCTCTTAGTGTGCGTGGTTTCATTAGAAAGGTAAACTTATACTCAACAAACAAAGTTAACACTTTTTTTTTAAGTAATGACAAATTTTTCAATTAAATTGAAACTGTTTGATATATTTGAAGTTAAATCATAGCATTTTAGTACAAAACATGAACAATTAAATTCTAACACTTATATCTTCGTATAGGCATATCAAAAGTAAATTGTTGTGAAAACCAATCCGTAAAAGATTAGTTTTTATAAATGTTCTCCAAAAATCAACTCATTTTTTACTATCATTCAAAATAGGAAATTTGTTTAAAAATACAAGTTTATTATATGAGTCCAAAACGGGCAAAAATGTTTGAGCATGTACATATGACTTTATAAATATATTATGACTTCATACAATTGTATTTATTTTTTTTAAACCACATTCCAATTAATTGGCAACACCTTTTTAGCCACAAAGTGTCAATAAAGTGGCTAAACAGCTAATATATATCTGGCTGTATTTTTTTAAATTTTGTGTGGTAAGAACCTTATTAGTCTTACTTTTTAAATTATTTCAACCTTGTGAAATTTCGTCTAAAACATTGTTTTGTATGAATCACCATCTTCGAGATATTAACGTCAAAACAGTCCGTTTTTTTACTATTGATGAAAATACCATCTTTAAAATTCTATATCTAGCATTTGGCTAATCGTGAGAAAATAAAATATTCTGAAAGGTAAATTTAATAGCTTTGAATGAAGTCCTCATACATTTGTACATAAGTGAAATACTTATTGCGTTATTAAAAAAAAATTTAAAAACTGGGATAAACATGAAATTTTGGGAATAAATTTTCAATATTAAATGCTCTCTAGCTCAGCAGGAATGCATTTGACTGAAAAATGTTTAATCACATTGTCTCAATAAAATGAGTTAATTAACCCATTTTGTTTGCTATTTTTAATATTAATAAAGGTGTCCCCCACACACCCCAACTACGAAGCGAGCAGGCAAAGTGTTTTATTTTAAGGAACTACATATCCCTTGATGTAATATAACCAACTTCAATTGAATATAGTAGCTTTCTATTTAGTCGTTACTTTTTTACCTGGTTTATTGAACTATATATTCAAGTAGTTAGGTTTAAAGGCCCCTACTAAAAATACAAATTAAAAGTAACAAAGCTTATAAAATAGTAAGTTCAAACTTCACTCATAAGTAAGACATGTTGGGTTTTCAATGATCTTCAGGTATCTCATATTTTGTAATATGAAAATAAATGTTTCATTTGATGTAACACAGTTTAGACATGATGTCTTTACATGCATCAAACCTGTAAATAATCATGATATTGGTTAGGGAGACTTATAATTACTAGTATTCCGGATATACATAGTAGAATTACATATATAATGGTTAGTATGTTTCAACCCACTACTCAAATTTAAAATATTTGAGACTTGCAGTGTATAAACTTTCTTTATATAAGTTTAGAAATATTTTCATAGTATTTTTTACAAGAAACTGAACTATTTTATCTGTTCTTTATATCAATATTTGTAAGCATGAATCTTAAAAGAATCTAATACATTGCATATTTCAACTTGTTGTTATATACTGTATATCATATGATTGACCGAAAATACAAATACTTATAACATATATTTACCACAGTTAAGTAGTCTAATATCCAGTGGCTACTCTATGTACAGCAGGCATTGTAAAGTACTATCTTCTATATCCATTTTCATAGTATTTTACGCTAGACATGAATCTGCAAATAAATTATCTCTTTATCAACTATTTTCTTCACATGTTAAAATTATAATAAATGCTTTGTAAATGGATAGTTAATTACAAACAAATGCGTTGATTTACAACATGAAACTACCCACCAATATACGTTGTGCATATGTTTTAGCCGGACTACTGAAAAAATATTATTATTTAGTTATCTTAAAATTAATATATAGATATTAAGGGGTCACACATGAAAACAATGTTTACATTTCATAATAATATTGATGAGGCACAAATTTGGAGTTTATCGTGTTGGTTATAAATACCAAACTAATGACTATATATATATATATATATTTATTTATTTATTTATTACTGTACCAGCTTAGTTTATTGACTAAATCAGCTGATTGAGAATTAAATAGTTATAATTAGCTGATTGTTTATTGTTGTATTTTAAAGCTGTTTCTTTACATCCGTTTGAATTCCGCAGTACAAGTAACACGTAACTAATGTCGTTAACAATGGATAATTGTTTTTTTAATGGTCATGACAATTATCAATGTCGTTACCGCTGTCCGAATAGAGGGCTTCAGAATGCACTCACCTTTGTCAACGTTCATCGCTGTTTGCGTAAAAGTGCAAAGTTTCCTACCAGTAACTTTTTGATTGGAAATTTTATTCAAGATGTAGGAGTTGAAGCTGTTCTCAATCGATTTGCAAGAGACCCATGAACAAGTATAAGAGCAGTTTCTTGTGAGTTTGGGGTTTTACAATCATGCGTCAGTAGAATTGTACAGAACCAAAAGACCTTCCACTAAGAGTTCAGTTCTGCCGCTTGATATGTCAGTTTAATCGTCGCGATTTCCTGAAGACCGTTCTTTTGACATATGAATCAACTCGTGAGGGTATTTTCAACATGTACAACGAGCACCACTATGCTGCAAAAAAACATCACCTGCTTAAGAAATATAGATTACTGCTTCTATGTTTAACAGTATTAAAAAATAACAATGCTTTCTTAAATTAAAAATATCTGTTTTAATCTGAGATATTTTTTAAATACAGAATGGCTATCTTTATAGAAACAAATACCTGTACATTTTAACTTTAAAAAATGACATAATATATGATGGTCAATAAATGATTACATATGACATTTTTCACTTTTTATTCTAAACGTTATATAGTAAGTATTTTTATTACTTACTATAGAACGTAATAAACACCACATGTGGTGTTGATTTATGTAGTAATGTGGATTGGACTCATAATTATTCGTCAATGTAGAACATTTCAAACTAGTTTGCTTGTCCAAATATTGTCCTGGCCAAAGTTGTGTAATTGAAAACATAGATCTCAGCTGGGTAAACGTTAGGTCAGCAGTACTTCTAGAGCAGCTCGTGAGTGAAGTGAGTGGAGTTTAGGTTACATCGTTAGGTCAGCGGTACTTCTAGAGCAGCTCGTGAGTGAAGTGAGTGGAGTTTAGGTTACATCGTTAGGTCAGCGGTACTTCTGGAGCAGCTTGTGAGTGAAGTGAGTGGAGTTTAGGTTACATCGTTAGGTCAGCGGTACTTCTAGAGCAGCTCGTGAGTGAAGTGAGTGGAGTTTAGGTTACATCGTTAGGTCAGCGGTACTTCTAGAGCAGCTTGTGAGTGAAGTGAGTGAAGTTTAGGTTACATCGTTAGTTTAAAGTAAAAAGTATCAGTAGTTAGGTACGAATGTTTCATTATAAATTCCAAAATTTCATGATTTATCGTGAATTTTGAAACACGATGGCTGGGATTAAGTCGTAATCAACTTTTAATTTGATGAAACGTGTAACTTAAACCGTGATTATTTTCTCTAATGTTCCCTCTAACAGAATGTTATTGCCTACTTATTCAGCAAACAATGTTTTTTATTTTAATAATTCTCTAAATTTGGTATTAATTCAATATATAGTAGTCGTCTCATATATTATGTATTAATAAACTTAAAATTACTTTTTCTTTACAGCCTTTACGACATACATTACAACATTTGAAATATCAAAACATTACTAAGATGACAGGTTTTACGTTTTAAACTATCTGATACTTGTTATTTACTTATTTTAAATAATAATAATTTATGATATACAAATAAGAATGGTTTACATGTATCAAATTATCATTAGTTTTTAATGAAATGTTTTCCAAGTTACATCGTTAGATAATACATGTCGTACGTAATACGTGTTCCCATCAGCATAATACCTTGAGTTAAGAATCACTTTGTATAAAAGTGTGGCAAAAAAATAAAAGAAGACTGTAAATTGTCCAACACCATTCAAAGACAAAGTAATTCTAGTTGGAATCAGCTGGTTGCCTCAAGCTGTCATTTATCATTGGCATATTAATTACTGAAAATGTATAAGGCCTTTTTAGTCTTACTTCGTTTGAAAAAGGGGATGTTCTACTAAAACTGATCATTTATTCTTTACATAAATAACCTTATATCTTTATTATAGATGTTTAAACAATAAATCACTGTGTTTAAATACATTTAATATATTATCTTACTTTTATTCATATGACTTACAGATTTTTATAGGGATTACATGTTTCAATATCAATTACCCCAACTAATAATACTTAAAAATTATGTGATAACATATTAATAGACATATTGTAGTGAAATGTGAAGAAACACATTTTACTTGGCTCAATAACCATCAAATGGTATTCCAAAAACTTTTTAGCAATAATTTTTTATTTAACAGATGTTATATTCCGTCCAAAAGAAAACATCTCTGATAATATAAATTGTTTTGTATTAATTATATTATCATTTTGTAGTGGAAAGTAATATACTTACACAATTATTATTATAATTATTTTATAGCTGAATTATTTTTAAGTTTCAAAATTGTAATATCGTTGTATATTTTAATTTATGTGTGGAGTCAACACCTCATGTCAAGCTTCGTCAAATGACAAACATTCACTTGTATGTATTTTTTTTATTAAATTTATTTTTGTTTACTTCTTGTTATATGCGTGATAGGTGTATGAATGAATAGCTTGCATCGCCTTGGCCGCCGGAATCGCTAGCTCTTCGTTACTTGAAGGGTCTCGCAGGTGTCGGTACCTGACGACAGTATATCAACTTCCAGTACGGGCTCACACAGTATATCAACCACATGGTTTCTTCATATCAAAAAATTTCGCAAGATATCCCATATCAATGCACAATCCCTCCCTTGTCACATTGATGAGTTTAGATATAGTTTTTAAACTTCTACTTTTGATATTATTTTATTTTGTGAAACTTAGTTAAAAGCAAATATTTCTGATCAAACAGTGGAGTTAAATGGCTACAATCTATTTCGGAATGACAGGCAGCAAAAAGGTGGTGGTGGTGTTGGAGCATTTGTTAAATCACACCTGAAAACTGTTTTTATTCATTGTTCTGACACTACAGTACCTGATCACCCTGAATTCACGATTCTTGATGTTTGTGTGCATGATACACTTAACACTGTAACATCAGTGGATGTTACAGGGCACCTAATCTTGGGTATTTAGCAGAATATTAACACGCACTGCTAGACATCATGGCTCTCTACAGTCATGTTATTGTTATGGGCGACTTTAATACTGATCTAATGGGGCCTCCAACTCTTGACAAGGCCTTTTTGGAAAACATGTTAAACTCTTTTAACTTAACTATACTGCCTCTACAAGCTACACATCACACTGCCACGGCTGCCACTTGGCTTTATATTATGGCGGTCAGTGATACAGACCTAGTCGCACTCCACGGACAGCTTCCGGCTCCAGGTCTTTCTAAACATGTCCTACTTCTATTTGTTTGCAAACTTCGTCCTCCTAAATCAAAAGCTAATTTTATTACAAACAGGAATTATAAAACACTCGACTGTGATTCAGTTTTATATGATGCTTTGTCAATGCCCTGGCAAGATATCCTTCTACTATCAGACGTAAACGTTATAGTTCAGCAGTTTAATTTCCTGCTTAGTAGCCTTATAGAGCATCACGCTCCTCTAATCACTAAACGCCTTACCAAAAGACCTGCTCCCTGGATCAATGAAAGTATTCGAACCATGCAGAAGCAACGTGACTCGTCATTTCGTAAGGCACGTCTAACTAAATCAAAGGCAGACTGGTCAGTATATAAAAAAACTAAGAAATGAAGTTCAACAAAAAATACGTCATTCTAGGATTAGGTGCCATTTCAATTCACTTAATAACTCAAAATCTACAGAGTTGACATAGTCGAAAATTAAGGAGCTGGGAATTAGAAAACTTAATAAGCCTAAACGCATCAGTATCGATATCAATAATATTAAAGACTTTTTTGTAAATATTCCTGATGATGTTTCTGGTAACAAAAACTACTCTATTGAGCTTTTTTTGTTACCAGCTCAATGCCCAGAAGATACCCGTGCATCTATGGACAATAGAGAGCTTACATTGTTACTTTTTGACGTTTCAAAAGCTTTTGATTGTGTTTATCACCCTCTTCTTACAATAAAATTTTTTAAAAAATATGGCCTGTCTGATGGTTGTGTTGGCTGGGTCAAGTCCTACCTATCTGGACATAGGCAGTATTTAAAATCTAATGATGGTATGTCTGAATGGAGGCATGTTTCTCGGGAAGTCCTCAGGGTTCAGTTTTGGGTCCACTACTGTTTATTCTTTATATAAATGATATTACAGATCACATAAAATAGCCTTCCTATCACTTGTATGCAGATGACTTGCAAATATCTCAATACTTCTCTATTACTGAGATGGCAAACGCTTTTTATCGAACAGTGACATTGATGCACTTTCTTTTTGTGCCTTGAAACATGGATTGAAGCTTAACGACCAAAAGATACAAGAAATTATCATTTTTCATCCAAGAATAATTTCTAAACTTAATATTGATATATTTCCTAAGCTTCAACTAAATAACTCTACTTTAGATTATTATGACAAAGTAAAGAATCTAGGTCTTGTGTTTATCACCCTCTTCTTACAATAAAATTTTTTAAAAAATATGGCCTGTCTGATGGTTGTATTGGCTGGGTCGAGTCCTACCTATCTGGACATAGGCAGTATGTAAAATTGGACTTTGAATTAGACTGATCAGATTATGACTACGCGGAATCGAGTATTTGCTGGCATTCACTGCTTGAAATGTTGTGCATATTTTCCACCATTTAACGTTAAAGTGTTGCTGGTCAAGACACTTTTGTTTTGCCTCATTTCAATTATTGTGTCATCGTAACTAATGACATGACTGTTAAGTTCTCGGACAAGCTTCAACGAGCGCATAACTATTGTATAACACTTATTTTCATTCTACGGTGTTATGATCATGTTACGCCATTCTTCAATCAACTCTCTATTCTGAAACTTAAAAAGCTTCGTGAGTATCATTTACTATTACTCATTCACAAGTGTTTAAAAACAAAATATCCTAGTTACTTGTCCAAGCGTTTCAGGTTCATGAACGAAATAAGTTCTAGAAATACTCGTCAAGGATCATCAATATTATAAGTCCCTGTACATCTTACTACTTCATATAACAAATCTTTCACAGTAACAGCTTGTCACCTTTGAGATGCGCATCAAAATAATCGAAGGTTACCCTCGTTTTGGCGTGGAAGTTAAGGGTCATTTGATGGGGGATCTGTAGTGGCGGTGGGTTGGTGGTTTGCACAAACTATGTGGGGTGTGAGTAAGGCATTAATGGGTGATAGTACCTTTAAAGCGTTTTTCTGATTTTTTCTTTTGATTGTATCTATTATATTTTTAATAGTTAGTGCCAATTTCATTATTTATTTATTAGCTTTATTAGAATAATCAATCTTTTAATGTTTGTGTATTTTCATATAAAATAGTTTTATATTGCATTGCGTAGAGTTTAATATAATTTTATGTTATCTATCTCAAATTGTATTTATTTATTTGAGGTTAAGTAGTAGATAGGACTCTATAGTCTTACCTTCGCCTCCAAATAAAGCCATTTTTCATTTAAAAATTGATAAGCTTTTTAATTACTAAAGTAATCTTATTACATTACTGTTATTAATAAGTTATACCAGCTAAAATCTTATCATAGCTACGTTATATTTTAGTTATTTTTTCAACAATACATATCATAGACTTTGATATTACGGAAATAATAAGTAAAACTGCCATAATCACTAAGATTTAAATTAATATTTACTCTTAATTTAATCAGTTGTTAAATTGAGGCTTAGAGTGTAAACAATTTTCTATCTCAATAATGACATAGTATCTAACTTTTACACCCGTTGGGGGAGGAGGAAGTCTTGAGGTTCAAAGTCAATGAAAACCCTTTGATTATCTTCTTTTAGATTCTAGGGCTCCTATGTGCCAGATGTCAACTTTTCAAAATATCGGAAATTTATTGAACACTAGATACCAGACTAATGAAATTTTAATTAATCAGGATGGCTTTCAATTTTATTATAAATATTTAGTATGCTGTCATTTTACTGTCCAAAATTATTAAAACCTACCCCTTATAAAAGTATGAAATTTAGTTCACCCATATGGACCAAATTAACTGTAACTAATGTCATCATACAAAAATATCTCTCTATAGTTAATAGTTTAAACAAAACTGATAATACAGAAACAAAAGCTGGCTTACGCATACATGAAGTATAAAAGTGCAAAATGTCCTATCACTCATAAAACTGGTTTGTGGTTGGTTGGAACAATTGAGTGGTAGGCCTATAAATAAAGCGACTCCTCTCTGAGAGTGAAGTGAGCCATCAATGTTTCATCATACATTTTTTAGGTTTTTGTTGAATACAGTATCTATACTTATGACACTTTAAACATTTATATGGTACGAGAGGGCCTTAAATTGATATATATTAAATAAACATTGTATAAATATAATATGAACAGTATCTTTATACAACTTTTGATATGGTAGGAAGGAAAATAAATAAATGTAATCAAGAACAATTGAGACAATTTTGTGTAGATTATAATTTATGATTTATTAAAGTTAAACAAAAGCGTTGCTTAGGTTAGTTTATAATAATAGTTTGTAATCCATAAAATATGTTGTTCGTTAGGTAAAATACATTTTTGTAATAGGTTTTACCCATCAGTAGTGAGACTTGCCGGTTCTGGGACAACAGGTGATTCAGCATTTTATGGTGGATAGAAGTGATGCCTTGAGGGCCTATGACGTCAGGGGTATGACGTCATGGGTGGGTGTGAAGTGAGTCAAGAACATTATGGTTGACTAAAAAAATTGCTTCTTGCACAGTAGGTTTTCTGTGTAAGAAGACTATTTTTATTTAATTATTTATTTACAAATCAAGCTTAATAACTATATTTTTTTTCTTGAACTCTTCTGACTTGTATTTCGTCACTTCCTTTCAATTCAGTTATCAGTTTATTGTAAACGTTTTCTTCCACTCTCTACGACCTATGCTTTCAAGTAATAGAATAAAAGAGTATTCACGATGTCATACACTGTTGCAAACACAATAGGACTAGGATTTGCTAACAAACATTCAACAAAATGCTTACCAAACATTCCAGTTGCAGTTTTTGTAAATTTCAGTTTATATATTATCTTTTCAAGAGTATCCGCTATTTCAACCATACAGTTAAGTTTTTCTTTAGTCTCTAAGCTCCAGTTGGGTTTGGCAAACCTTAACTCAAACTTAATATTCATCAAGTTAGTATTCATGATTACCAGTGATAGATGTTACCTGTGCAAGTGAGATGAAGTGATGGAACATTTTTTTAGGTAAATGGTGGATGGGGAAGGGGTGGGGAAGTAGTGGAAGCTTCTGTAGTTTCCATCAGCTCTCAGTCTTAAACTATCCTCAGAACGTAGAAGTTAAAAGCCAATCAGAGATATAATGAAAGCTTCTGCATCCGACTGAACTGTGCTGCTAACCTTCATCACTTGTATCGGTGTGTGTTCTGATGATCGATCTTCAACTACATCACTGCCTTCCTTCGACGTACAAGCTGTAGAGCTAACAAAACGACTTTGATTCTCTTCAGAACTGCCGTTATCCACTGTATTTAGTCGAGATCTGTGCAGTGTAAAAGTAGGCCTACTATATAGAATGAAGTGATACAACCTATTTGAACGTGTGTTTGGATATAACCGCAGGATGGTAATAAAATGCACCTTGTTTCACTACAACCGGTTTATGAATGACGGAGTTACACTTTCTTCTAACAATACACATCTTGTACAGGTATGTTAAGCATTATTTACAGCGTACTTAAAGATGTGTTTTGATAGAGTCACAAGATACAAATAGAATGATTTTCGTTTCATTACAATCATCTTATAAATAAAAAAGTTATTAAAGTTTAAGATATGTTTTGCATTCGGTAACAGCATAGTAAAGATTACTATCTAATAGAATTACTAAATACAAATCGATTGCACTTTATTCGGTAAGAATCGGTTCATAAATAACTGAAATATTAAACAAAAACTGAATATGCTGACACAGCAAGAAATTATACCGTGTTTTAAAAGGTGTCTAGAAAGACTAGATAGCACAATAATGCATTTTGTTTTGCTTTAATCAATTTCTAAATAAAAAAGTTATTAACATTTTAGGACTGATCCACATTAGTACTATCTCATTGGATTAGTAACTACAAAATGATTGCACTTTGTTCCGTAAGAATCGGTTCATAAGAAACGTATAACTTGATTAATATCTAACAGCACGTGATTGTTGCTTGTTTGAATGTGTGGCTTTGTATACCCATATAATATAATATAATATAATAATGAAATAGGTACAAATAAATTGCAACCTATTTCACTTCAATTGGTCCAAATTTTAAAAATTCATTGAAGCTTTATAAATTAAACGCAATAGTTATAGCCTATTAATGTATAGTCTATCATAGAAAGGTTATATACAAATAATTGATAGCAACTTGATTGGTAAAAATCGGTCCATAAGTAACTGCAATATTAAGGAAAACCCAAAAATGCTGACACAGCTCAAACAAAAATAAGTCAATTTGAACCGGTTTAAACATGATTGTACAGTATTTAAATGTGTGAATGTGTTAACTTATTGGATACATATAGATTTCAACTAGATTCCCTTTAGTCGGTTTAGAATTTAAAAAGCTATTAATGTTTTTTTAATTGATACGCAATAGTTACAAGCTATTAGTGAGTACGAAAACATAGACACAATACATTCAAATTGACAGGATGTTGTTAGGTAAAACTTTGGTTCATAAATAACTGTAAAATTAAAGAAAACCCAAATACTCTGACGCATCACAAACACGCGGCGTTCTCTGTAACGTAGCCGGGAGGAGTAGCTCGTAGCCGGGAGGAGTAGCTCGTAGCCGGGAGGAGTAGCTCGGAGCAATCAGCAAACTCCAGACCTGAAGACACGGGACCAGCCAGGGGAGGACTTCGAGAAGCCCCGTGACCAAGGGCGGGCGGAAGACGCTAGTGGATCCCGGCTTAAGTGGACATCTGGGGGGAGCGTAGCTGACTGTTCGGGACCTGCAATGGATCCCGGCCTTGGTGGAAAACTCAGGAGAGTGGCTGACGACGAGGAGGACATGCCTGCCTCATCGGCTATGCCTAGCCTAGTTCACTGGGAGAGAGCGCTACTGTCACCTCGGGGAGCTTCGATGCCTGTCCCAGCGGGTTCGCCTAGCCATTTGATGCCTCGGGAGCTGAGTTTAAGTCTGGCTGTGGGGCGTGCCCAGCCAGACTTAAACTCAGGCAACAAAGAATTTAGTTTAAACAAACCGGCCTTTTTAAAGACCACTTATTCTAAAACTTGAATTATGTTTGTTTTAATGTTTCTCTATTAATTATTGTACAAATCTTACCTTATAATTATCTCGGAGATTTTCTAGAGACTGTGAGAAGCCTGGTGGTCAACACCAAGCAGAAGGCGTCAGCAGAGAGTCTGATCCGGCTTATCGATGTACTGGTTGTCATGTTGGGGCAGCTGTAAATTTTTAAGTGTGTGTATTCATAGACTTAACAAATATAAATAGATTATAAATAGTTTCACTTCAATCGGTCCAGAATAAAACAGTTAAATTGGTTGGTAGCGTAGTTGTTTCAATCCCAGCTTCATCTGCTAAAGGTTCTCAGTTCGATCCCAATCAGAGTCAATACATTTTGAGAAGGGTCAGCTGATAACCACCAGCTGTTCATTTGTCATTGGGCTATTAATTAATGACACTTTCTAAGGAATAGTCAGCCTTAGTTTGTAACAATGACTACATTCGCTCATCTACACTCATAACACTCATTCGAACTCCATATTCGCCCATATCTTGACGATCGGCGTCTTACGAATGGATAAACAAATAAAAATTATTGATTTTTTTTAATTTATGCGCAATAGTTACATCCTATTAGTGAGTACTAAATCATAGAAGAAATAATACACATTGATAGCAAGTTGTTTGGTAAAAATCGGTCCATATTTAACCGCACTATAAAGGAAAAACCAAAAGTGCTGAGGCAGCACAAAGAAAAAGCGGTTCATCACTCATTTGAAGTGGTTTGAACTTAATTGTAGCGTATTTAAATGTATGGGGGTATTTATTTGTAGTATACAAATAGATTGCAACTGGTTTCAATTTTATCAATTTAGAAATAAAAAAAAGTTATTTTTATCGATACGCAATAGTTACAAGCTGTTAGTGAGTACTAAAACGTAGAAACAATAAATACAAATTGATAGCAAGTTGTTTGGTTAATATCAGCTCAAAAATAACTTTAATATTAAAGAAATACAACAAATGCTGATGCAGCACAAACACACGGCGTTCTCCTTAGGGTAGCCGAGTATAGTACCTCAGGGGCGATCAGCAGGCTCGCTACACCTTCACGAACTGACCGACCTCCAAGTATGGAAACACCGGACAATCAAGGATGACTACGAGAAGCCCCGTGACCAAGAGCGGGCGGAAGACACTGGCCGAGACCTTGGCGATGGATCTCGGCTTAGGTGGACATCTCGGGAAGCGGGCCGACAGCGGGGGGAGCTGCGATACCGGCCTGCCTACTCTGCAGCTTCACCTAGCCAGTTGACCGGTGGAGAGCACTACTGACCCCTCGGGGAGTTACGATGCCTGCCTAAGCTGGGTCGCCTAGCCCAGCCGGCCAGCTACTGCAGCGGATTTCGAGGGCGGAGTCCGGGTCCAGCCTCGCGGAATCTGGGGCTTCCAACTGCTGGAGTCTTGGAGATCTCCTCTGATGTTTTCCCACATCGGAGGGTCAGATTTAATAACCTTGACCTACATTATTGACTTAGATGACAAACAATTGAGTTTGAAGAAAAGTCCTTTTTAAAGGACAGTAATATAAACACGTATTTCTTCTATTTCTCCATTATTATTAAACCGATTTTCATGAAACAACTTGTAACATATTTGTTATAATCATTTCTTTTAATGATATGGCCTATTCAAGAGGGCACCAGCAATAATTTGTATAAGTCACAATTATCTTGGTTATTTAGTAATAGATTTTTATTAACCAACTTGCAATATGTTTGTTTTAATCAGCTCTAATAATTTTGTGGCTTTTTAAGGGCACCAACAAATATTTGGTATTGTTTACATTCATATCGCATCTAAAGTGTTTACACCAATGTAAAACGTTTGTTACCTCTTGGGCTCGCTCTAGTTGCTAGAGTGGGCTGGTGTAGAAGGCATTTCTTCACTGTTGCCGGATCCAGCTGATTCTCTCTTCTATTCATTGCAAGCAATTGTAGGTGCACGTATTTGAGATAAATTAAAGATAACATATCTAGTTGCTTAGTTTTAATAATCTCACCTTGCTTCTGATTGATCCACCTCTGTCACCAATCAGGAGTAGACTACACCTAAATTTAGCTGACAAAAAGAGCGAGGATCTCACTGTAGCATTACATCTTCTTCTCCAGCCGAGGTACGCATATCACTCCTGAGCTCCTGCACTGCACCTGTCTTCCAACTTGAGACAGAAATGGATCTCTCTCCACCATCACCACTTTCCCCCAACAGACTTTTGGGTTTTATAAAGGATTCAGACACTCAACCACAGTTCAATGCAGACAAGTGTCCGAGTAACAACACCGACTCCGCACATCACCATGAATACAAACTTGCTGTTCACTTTGCTTGAGGGGAGATTATCAAAACCGTATTGTAGTTCGGAAGCCGAAAAGAACTGAATAGAATGTCTGAGATTGCTGAAGATGTTGAAAATATAAAATTTAAGTAGGTCCAAACTGAAACAACGACTACTTGTGGTTCTAGATCGTGCAAACTTATTTATTCAATTATTTGAAAGTATAGGTCCTGAAGAACTTTACAACAGACTAATGGAGGAGGTAAAAGGAAATGGAGAATAGCCAATGGTCGAGCTGAAAGGAAGTGAAGAAAACAATCTAGTCATTAAATTTTTGTTTGTAAATAAGAATTTGTGAATAAATAATAAAAAGTAAAATAACAAATAGCCTTCTTGCACAGAGGTTGTTCTGTACAAGTAGCTATTTTTTTTAAACATCCATAATGACCTTGACCTACTTCACACCCACCCATGACTTCACACCCACCCATGACGTCACATCCACCCATGATGTCACAGCCTACCAAGGCATCACGTCTACCACAGATAAAATGATGAAACAGCTAAACAAAATGCTGAATCAATTGTTGTACCAGAACCAGAAAATACTACTATTCATATCATAAACATCATTGTACCTCAATTTATATTATGAGTTTGTTTATTCATTTTATTCATAGTCTATTTATTTATTCTTAGTTGTATTATAAATATAAATGAGGAAATGTCACGAGGCAGTGGGAATATATCAAAACCCTCTTAATTAAAGGTATAAAAAGTTTTGAATAAATTCCTTTTATTTTTATATATTATCAATTGTTATAAATGTATGTACATTAAAAACCATAAATATTGATGTTAAACATATTTTTAACATTTCGTCACATGAAAGGTATTTTGGAGATAAATATATGAACTAAAGTAATGCTCAACCAGTGTAGCCTATATTTAACTAATGTTACTGTAAATATAGGCTAAATAAAGTGAAAACGTGTAAAGTAGGTTATATAACAGTAAAACGTAGGATCATTGATACAAAAGTAAAGGTTGGATGACATTTTAAATAAAATGAAACTATACAAATTGTTTTAATTTTTACTAATTTCTGCTGTCAATTAAAGAGTAGGCCCTATCACTTGAACTGAATTTTGTGAAAAATATTGATATTGTTAAATCCATGTATAGTCACTAAATTGTTTTAGTATTTCGTTTATTTAAAGAACCAAATATCATACAAAATAGGACTATACAATAACTGATGTGCAAAAGAGTAATCATTATGGTGAGGGAAGATATTGTATGAAAATTGAAAATAATTAATTAGATTACTTAAATATGGTAAATTTAGGTTCTTAAAATCTATATCATTGAAACAAGTTGAAATATACAATATAATAAACTATTTTGCAACACACACTTAAGAAATATTAATTTAAATAACAGTTCAAATAGTTTACTTTGTTGTAATACGGAAAACATATTTCCACTAGTAAGTGAAAATCTTAAACTACAAGTCATAAAGATTTTAAATTTGAATGGTGATTTAGATATTCTAGCAGGTATATATGTATCATTACTGTCAGCTTTTACGACTTTAACAGGTTATATGTCACCTGTTTCATACTTTGAGGTTTTATATCAGCACATTTGCCAATATATATTTATTAAAAATGAAATTAAACTACTGTATTGTAATCAGTATATAAACTGCAAAAAAGTTTACTTAATCATGGATTGGTCACAAACTCTGCTTATTAGATCATTAAATATAAAGGGAAGATATGAAATCTATTTTAAAGGTTTTAGTAATATAAATATTCAACCCTAGATAAACCGTTTTGTAAGAATTATAAATAATACTAAAAATTCTTCAAATGTAAATGTTATCACATTGTTTTTCTTCTCCAGAACTTTATATAATACATACTACTATCAAAACATATATAAATTTAGTAAATAATTATTGTAAAGAAAATTTTTTTTAAACTTTGACAATATTGCGTGGATATTATAATATATTACCCTCCTTAGAACCACTAAAAATGTGTTGTAAATAATTCCTAAATAGCTAAATTGTTTAGTATTTAGTGCACTATAATAACTTGTCATTAAATTTTTGATAAACGGCTAGGTTTTTTCGGAAATTTTTGTTTTCAACAAACGCAAAGATGAAAACATTTGCAAAGTTACAGTTTAACTTATCATTGTAGGTAAAAATATAGTACATGTGAAAATTAAAAGAAATCAGCATTGAATAGATAAGAAAAGTTTGATGTCGAAATACCGTCATACTGTAGCCTATGTGTTTCTATTTTTTTTTATTGGGGAAAATCAAAATTTTACCATGGAAACAAAAAAATTCTTTGAAAAGTTACATAACAATAAAATAAATAAGGGGTATATGTATATATATATTTTTTTTTTGTAATTTTTGCTACATATACTTTATTAGAACAATCTATTAGCTACAAGAAAGTGTAAAATGTATGAAAATATTTTTACAAAATCATGAAACTTATAACACCTTAAGTCAGCGTGCTCAAATTGTGTAAATAGCACTTCATAAACTGTGCATATTGTAATTATAGTAAAAAATATAAAACAATTTTTAAGATTTTTGTCGTAAGTAAGACTTCATAGTAAGACACACACACACACACACACACACACACACACACACACACACACACACACACACACACACACACACACACACACACACACACACACACACACACACACACACACACACACACACACACACACACACACACACACACACACACACACACACACACACACACACACACACACACACACACACACACACACACACACACACACACACACACACACACACACACACACACACACACACACACACACACACACACACACACACACACACACACACACACACGCACGCACGCACGCACGCACGCACGCACGCACGCACGCACGCACGCAAGCAAGCACGCACACACGCACGCACGCATGCACGCACACACGCACACACACACACACACACGCACACGCACGCACACACACACACACACACACACACACACACACACACACACACACACACACACACACACACACACACACACACACACACACACACACACACACACACACACACACACACACACGCACACGCACGCACGCACGCAGGCACACACACACACACACACACACACACACACACACACACACACACACACACACACACACACACACACACACACACACACACACACACACACACACACACACGCACGCACGCACGCACGCACGCACGCACGCAGACACACACACACACACACACACACACACACACACACACACACACACACACACACACACACACACACACACACACACGCATGCACGCACGCACGCACGCTATTTTTATACTATTTTTTTAAAGAATATAATGAGTATAATAAACTAATAACCTATCTGTACATACCATGTTTACTCAAATCGGATATAATATTAATTTTTAGGCTAGTACCTACATAAATATATACACGGTGTCAAAACAAAACTGAAATACACTTACAACTACAATTTTTTAGTATTGAGGGCGTTTTGAATGATTTTAAAGCTTAGTGCCTTTTAGTAGAGGAAACACTACAAAAGACGTTACCACGAACGATCACAGGGAGATGCTTTTTATAATTAGAAAGTAATGAAAAATAACCAACTGTACCTTTTAGAGGAGATAGTACATATCTTGGAGCGAAGAAGTTGAGATGAAGAATAGTTGAGATGACCGTAGAGATGGATCCACCAGGCCTGGGGTGTCGATGTTGTCCAGCGGTCAGTTTTGAGCACACCACAACACTGTTAGAGTTTAATTTGAATTACATTAGATTGAGAGTAGAGAGATTGAGAGACGAAAAAAACACGATCACTGACTAATGAAACCAAAAATTATTCACTATAAGAGAGGTCACGGCAATCGCGACGCCGAGCAAACCGTTCTGCATAGCATCATGAGTTCAACTGGGGTTTAATTTTAGGTAGACGGGTGAAGCGTGTTGACGGGGTTCACACCACCGGTTACAAGGGTTAGGCAATGTCACCTGATATTTGACTTTTGGTAAGTGCATGTGCATAAAGGCCAGTAATATTATTTAAATATCAACATAGTAACAGGTGAATATGTTATGAGTATGTGATTAACAATTTATGCTTAAGAGATTATAAATACAAATAAGAGGAACAAACTATCAAATTACCTAATTATGAATTACAACTAACTGTACAATATCTAATACTAAGTATGGAACATACCGGCCGCCTTGAAGTACTACTTCAACGAGAATGAATCACATAATTAATGTCCTTTGAGTTGGGTGGCACGCCGATTACATGTAGGTCTTCTAATTAATAGGTAATGGGAAGACCTTGGCTGCAGGGCGTGTTAAGGTTCCCTGAGCTGTCTTCAGTTGGACGACACGAACCATGCCGTCTGAGCCAGGATGGACCGCAGTGATGCGAGCTAGCAGCCATGTGAGTGGTGGAGTGGAGTTGTGGACCAACACTAGATCATCGACCTTGAGGTTGTCTTGTGGAGCAGTCCACTTTGAACGTTGTTGATGAGTGTGCAGGTACTCTATTTGCCATCTATGCCAAATCCGTTGATGGAAGGCTTGGATGAGCTGCCAGTGATGGAGACGATTAGAGGGCACTTCTCGCAGATTAGGTTCTGGAAGCGCTGCAATTGGAGCACCGATGAGGAAGTGTCCAGGAGTTAGAGCTGAGAGTTCTGCGGGGTCCGTAGAGAAGGCCGTCAGAGGACGAGAATTTAACATCACTTCAACTTGCGTGGTAAGTGTGATAAATTGAGACAAGGTGAGTATTGATTCTCCCATAACTCTTCTTAAATGGTGTTTGGCGCACTTTACTGCACTTTTCCATAAGCCACCTTGATGTGGTGCAGCGAGTTAATTGAAATGAAAGTTGATGCCACGTGGAGAAGTATAATGAGCTATTTTTTCTTGAGCTTCATAAGATCTGATGGAGTTATAAGTTAATTTTCGTAAAATTGTATTAGCACCCACAAAATTGGTTCCACAATCGGAAAATATGTCTGAGCAAAGCCCACGACGGGACACAAAGCGAGTTAGAGCGGCTATAAAGCCTTCTGTTGTGAGGTCAGTGACTACTTCAAAATGTACTGCTTTTGTAGTCATACAGATAAATATACATAGATACACCTTGATTTGTCGCATAGCTCGTAAGTTGTGAACTCTTACATTGAATGGTCCTGCATAATCTATGCCAGTGGACAAAAAGGGCCGAGACGGAGTTATTCTGGAGATTGGAAGATCTCCCATGAGTGGTGTCTTGTTTTGAGGCTTTTTCTTAAAACAAGTTATGCATTTAAATATGCGAGTTCGTATGATGCTTCTTGCGGACAATATCCAAACTTGTCGAGCTAACAAAGCCTGAGTCAATTGGGGTCCAGAGTGTAAATGTATTTTGTGAATGTAGTCTATAAAGAGATCTACTACTGGATCCTTTTTAGGTAGTATTACCGGATGACAAGCATCTTGAGATAAGTAGCTGTGAGATAAGTGACCTCCTACACGGATAAGACCGTCAGGATCTAAAAAAGGAGTCAATTTTCTTAACTTTGATGAGCAAATCTTTCCTTGATTTAGAAGTTTAATGTCATCAGAGAAAGTATTAATTTGAACGAGTTTTAAAATTTTGAGTTTGGCATTTTTCAGCTCTTGAGCGGAAATAGCACCAGAATTTTTGTCTTTTGAACGACAATTGTATATAAATCGTTGTATATAAGCCATCACGATGTTGAGTCTGTCCCAGGAGGAAAATCTTTTTAACAGATTCCATTCTTCAGGGGTTGTAGACGTGAGTACAGTGAGAGGTGTATTTTTAACTTCTTGAGAGAGATCTAAATTGACAGGAGTGAATCGGGTATTAGGCCACTGTGAATTTGAAAGATTTAACCATTCGGGGCCATGCCACCAGAGAGGATGATTTACAAGTTGTGAGGCAAGAATATCTCGAGAAGCCCAATCAGCAGGGTTTTCTGTGCCTTTAATGTGATGCCATTTTTCAGAGGGGATTAATTCTTGGATTTGTGCTACCCGATTTGCTACATACGTCTTTAGACGGTATGGGGGGGGGGGTTTGTATCCATGTTAGCACTACTGATGAGTCACACCATAGATATGTGTAGTTAATAGTCAGATGTCTAAATTGATCTATACAATAAGTCATTAGTTGGGCTAAGAGGTGTGCGGCACAGAGTTCAAGCCGCGGTAATGTAACCTTCTTCAATGCGGCAACCCTAGTCTTAGAAATAATTTGTCTAGTTGTGATGCTACCATTGTTGTGTTCACATCTAAAATAAACAACTGTGGCATAGCCAGCTTCAGATGCGTCTGAAAACCCGTGCAATTCAATGCGGGTTGACATGTTGAGTTGGAAGGTTCGAGGAATGCGAATACTAGAGAGATTTTTATGAATGTCTGAGATAAGGTTTTGCCACTTGTGCTTGAGTTCAAAGGGGAGAGGTTCATCCCAATCAAAACCTCTGCTCCAAAGTAGCTGCATGAAACATTTTGCTAGCATGACTAGGGGAGCTAAAAAGCCACAGGGGTCATATAGTTTAGAAATTAGACTTAGTATAGTTCGTTTAATCACAACATCTTGGGAGTATTTGAAATTATAGCAGAATGCATCTTCATCAGGGGACCAATGAAGTCCTAAAATAGATAGTTGTGGTTGTTGAGAATCTTTCAGAAATCCAGGAGGTTCCAAATGATCCGTCGGAAGGTTCTGTAGGAGCTGACTTGAATTTGACGCCCACTTGCGGAGTTCAAAGCCACCTCGAACAAGTAGCTGGATGAGCTCATCTTGAAGTTGAAGAGCAGATTCGTTGGTTTCAGCACCAGTAACAATGTCATCAACGTAAGTGTGGTGTCGGAGAGCGTGAGATGCTTGAGGAAACGAAGCTCCTTCGTCTTCAGCCAACTGAGAGGGAGTTTTGATGGCTAGATAGGGAGAACTGTTCATCCCGTACGCGACCGTAGTGAGTTTATAAACTGAAAGATCTTGAGAGGGATTGTTACGCCATAAAATTAGCTGAAATCGCTGATCATCAGGATGAATTTGAATTTGTCGATACATCTGTTTGATGTCACATGAGAACACAATAGGGTGAGACCTAAAGTTAAGAATGATGTCACAAATGTCTGTTTGCAGTTTGTGACCGGTTAAGAGAACATCATTGAGAGATACACCATTGCTAGTTTTACTGCTAGCATCAAATACCATACGTAGTTTGGTGGTGCTGCTACTTTCTTTTAGCACACCATGATGGGGCAGAAAATAGTGCGTAGAATTAAGATTTAAATCCTCAGCTTTGACCAGATGGCCTTGAGATTCATAATCAGACATAAAGTCTTTGTACACGGTGTGAAATTCAGGGTGAGATTTGAACTTTTGTTCAAGTGATAAGAACCGTCGTTCAGCAATTGATTCAGACGTTCCGAGTTGAACAATTTCATTTTTGAAGGGGAGTCTGACAACATAACGTCCATTAGGAGTGCGAGAGTGAGTGTTTTTGAAGTGTGCATCACATAGATCTTCTTCTGTGGTCTTACGGTTGTGGTGTGGGGGCTCTTCCTGTTGCCAAAAACATTGAAGAGCAGAGTGTAGGGTATTGTCATCAGTAGACAAAAGAGATACAGCAAAGTTTGATACAGCTTGAGAAGGCTGATCACAAGGTGCTTGTCCCATTAAGAGAAAGCCAAAATGAGTGCCTATGACATGAGGCATATGAGGGCCCAAAGAGTAATTCTCTTGGGTTAAGAGCTTAGGCAACAAGGAACCGCCTAATAAGACATCGATTCCACCTGGGAGATGGAAGGTCGGATCAGCGAGTATATACGGTTGAACACGTTGCATTACTTCTGGAGAGAGTGTGGTGCGAGGCAGATCGACATATATTTAGTCCAAAATATGGAATGTGTGTTTTGAAGCCATGAGCTGACCTGAGAGAGTTTCTACGTTGAGCGGTAACATTCCTTTAATGGAAGTAGAGAGCTGAGACAAACCAGCTATTTTAAATTTGATGCGAATCGGCGAGTGCCTAAGAGATTAGCTGCACGTTTAGTAATGAAGTCGCACATACTGCCAGAGTCCAACAGTGCACTCCATGGGAGTGTCCATTTGGAGTGGTTAATTTAACCAATGTGGTTCCAAGAAGAACAGTAGTGTGAGAGAATTCAGAGTGTTGTGGCTTAAGTCCCTTTAAGCATGTGAGAGTATCCGTTTCGGGGAGAGTTGAAGAATGAGCGAACATCATTTGTGGTTCACTAGATTTGGCTTTAGGAGTATGATCTTCAATAGGTCGTTTGTGGTCGTGCTTTACAGTATAATTCTTGTCATTACGAGACCTGTTATAGTCATTCTGTGAAGAATTTTGAGAAAAATGCAATATTCTATGATGACGTTTGTGGCAAGTATTACATGTCATCTGTGATTTACACTGTTTTATATCATGAGAGCCTTGGCAAGACACACAACGATTTTCCTTCTTAGTGAGCTGATAACGCTCTTGAGGGGAGAGATTTCTAAAAGTAGTGCATGAGTATATGCGGTGGTCATGTTCACTACAAGCGAAACATGCAGGATTATTTTTGTATACAGAGATCAAGGCTACTTGTTTGGAACGTTCGGAGAATGAAACAGTTTTTGAATGTTTGTTCTGAGGTGAACGGATAACATTAATTTTATGAGTTATGTGTAATCCGGCGTCTTCGGCTTGATTACATTCTGTGTTGAGAAACTGGATTATTTCTGACACTTCTGGTAATGAGTGAGTTACAACATTTTTTTGAGAGGAGCGTAAACTTTAAAGTTTCTTGCGTAGGTCAGAATCCATTTTACGCAAAATTAGAGCTGATAATAGAGGGTTACTTTGAGTTGAGACGTCACAGTTTAGTGCTTTTAGTGCTTCGCTGTGTTCGTAAAATACATTTACAAAAGTGCGTAAGCCACAGATTGATGCTGAATTTATTTAGTTCGGTAAATCAATTATTTGGTTAAGATGGAGAGTTGTAAGTCTTCTTGGGTTGTGATATCTATCTCTTAGGAGCTTATAAGCAACTAGATAATTAGCAGTTGTGATACTCAAATACTTAATTAGGCTCAAAGGTTCTCGGGACAATACAGGCAACAAATACTGAAATTTGGCTACGTTTGTTACACTTGCATTTCTATGTACACTTGACTCAAAAAGATTTATAAAACTGACCCATTGTAAAGAGTTGCCGTCAAAGTGTTTAAGTTCCAATTTTGGCAATCGAACGTGTGACACAGTGGAAGAGGATGTAGACCCTGGTTCACTGTGAGTGGAAGGAGTTAAGGGAACTTCCGGTGGAGTAAGTGATTCAATTATGCTTTGAATTTTAATAAAAGTGTCATTAATTTCGTCTTGATCGTCGGATAGTTGGGTGACAGGAGCATCTTCAGGTGACAAGCTTTCCAGAACTCTATTTAAATTTCCTTCAAAATCAGACCGTTTTTTCCTTATCTCATTAGCAAAGCTAGCTAAAGATCGAGAATTAACTTGAGAGAGTGGAGGTGGAAGAGCTTCTATAGCCTCAACTGAGGAGAGAATTTTAGCACACCTTGCTTTGATCAATTGAGTTGATCTTTCATATGTGACGAACTTAATTGTACCTGGAGCCATTATAATTTAAAATAGTACTTAATTAGCATATAAATAATCACTTAGAGATTGAGATACTTGAACAAAGATTAAGTGAGGTGAGATTGTCAATTGACAGTTAGCTACTTTGAGAGACAATATTATAAGAAACAATGTTATGATCTATTCAATAGAAGTATCAAAGAGACCATACAATTATTTAATTAAATGAGTTAATATCCTTGTTAGTGAAACATTCAACTATCTCGTTGAGCAAGTACGTTCAGCAACAATATAGTTTAGAGACAATAAATTAATGTACAAACATAAAAGTTACAAAATGAATGAATAATAATCAGTTAATTACAAGAAATATCAATCCAGTATTCAACAGTGATTAGTGTCAATGACACAATTGCAGCAATAGCCTAATTCATACAATCAAATGAGACCTCTAATTCAATAACATACAAATCAGTCAATTATCATTCAAAGAGATGTTAACAATTAATTAGTAACTATTAAATACAAATAATTAATTGAATACTTGCTGTCAAATAGCTAATTGACTTTACTATGAATCAATAATCATACATGTACAAGATAAAAACAATATTAAAATATCTTCAATTGTGAGATAAATAAATAAAATCTTAAACTAAATAGAACAATGTCCAATTATATTCAATGTACTAAAGTAAACAATGAATTAAAGTGTTGAGTATTTTTGTTTACTTTATGATGACAGTTATGTTTAACAATTTCGTCTTCTACTTTATTTCAATAGACAGCTGATTGAGTACAAATGTGAATGCAGTATGGGGTGGTGTGAAACCGGTTATGACGTAGCAAGGGTGCAATGGTGGTACGATACATTTATTTCCGGAATGCACTTCTAAGCATGTGCCTTCAAACAAAACATATCCACAAAAATCTGTTTTCACACAAATTTAAATATCTTCAGAGTCTCAAAATATTCTTTTTAAACAAAGTTAAATGAGATAAACAATAAATAACAATTATAACGCACATGAATGATTAAAAATGAACGCACGTGGTATTCCTTTGTTTCACTTAAGTTACTGTTTAACCATAGAACTAATAAAATATCCGGCCCGGAGGACCAATATTTAGTATTAAGGCGTTTTGAAAGATTTTAAAGCTTAGTGCCTTTTCGGAGGACCAACTAACATCCACGTTAGTAGAGGAAACACTACAAAAGACGTTACCACGAACGATCACAGGGAGATGCTTTTTGTAATTAGAAAGTAATGAAAAAGAACCAACTGTACCTTTTAGAGGAGATAGTACATATCTTGGAGCGAAGAAGTTGAGATGAAGAAGAGTTGAGATGACCGTAGAGATGGATCCACCAGGCCTGGGGTTTCAATGTTGTCCAGCGGTCAGTTTTGAGCACACCACAACACTGTTAGAGTTTACATTGAATTACATGCGGAGTAGATTGAGAGTAGAGAGATTGAGAGACGAAAAAAACACGATCGCTGGCTAATGAAACCAAAAATTATTCACTATAAGAGAGTTCACGGCAATCGTGACGCCGAGCGAACCGTTCTGCATAGCATCATGAGTTCAACTGGTGTTTAATTTTAGGTAGACGGGTGAAGCGTGTTGATGGGGTTCACACCACCGGTTACAAGGGTTAGACAATGTCACCTGATATTTGACTTTTGGTAAGTGCATGTGCATAGAGGCCAGTAATATTATTTAAATTTCAACATAGCAGCATGTGAATATGTTATGAGTATGTGATTAACAATTTATGCTTAAGAGATTATAAATACAAATAAGAGGAACAAACTATTGAATTACTTAATTATGAATTACAACTAACTATATGTACAATATCTAATACTAAGTACGGAACAACAATATAAAATGAAACATTTGACTCACTCTCAGATCTGCAACCCAAGATCTAACGACCTGTTCCAATGTATGCCAGATTGTTGTTTTTATAATAATAATTAGCAATATGTGTTTAATAATAATGAACATATTATTTTATGTTTTGATATAGAAAAATGGGCAAAAATAATTTTCACTATTACAGTATATTTTTGCAGTTAAAGCCACTATAACACATTCTACTATCACTGCACTACACATAAATCTTTCACTAAAAATATTAATTTACAACACTTAAAGCAAATATAATATGGACTAAGAAAAAAATAGCCAAGACAACGATGGCGTTACCGGGCTTTTCTTCTTCATAAAACAGAAAACTGTCCACGAGACTATTGCTCGTGACCGAAATTCACTCGAAATTGCACCAACCGACGTATCAACTCTCTGTCTTTCTAGCTATTTAGGTTGTATTTCAATAGATAATCTATTAGCTAAACTTTTATCAACAGCATAAATAATGCCTTTCCTCGCTTTTGAAAAAAACACGCAAACAAGGGTATACAACAACATTTGTTGTAAAATATTTAATAAAGCTAAAAGATTGTAATTTATTATGTTGTATAGAGTATTTCATTTATAAAGATTGGAATTTTGTACGCCTTATTCCGTCTTCTGGTTATTCTTCAGTCATGCAACAAACATAGGTAATTTTAAACACTTCCAGCCTACGCCAGCCGGAAACTGAGTGGGAGTTTCATGTCGCATGTTTTAATTTTATTTCCTTCGCTTATAAAATTACAAACTAAATTATTAAAACATCTGAAATGCATATAACAGAATGTTCTGCGTTGATTGGTTTCAACTTCATCGTGCTTGCTTAATGATAAACATATGTTTCATTGATTTTAACGTACCATCATAAAATATGCTGTATTTCACCTTCAGAAGAGAAATTGTGAACAACATAAATTATGTCGTTCCTAATGATCTAGGGTTAAGATATTTTATAATTATCTTTTTGAAAAATATAAATCTGAACGCTGAGGGAATCTTTTAGAAGAGACACGTTTTATTTGGATTTGGATAAACCTTGCTGCTAATCTAAACTTTTATCGAAATTAAAAATATAATTCTGATGTTTTGTTTAAATGATTTAAATTAAATAAAGGTAAACGCAGTACTAGAAGATACATTCTAGATGAAAACAGGTGTATATTGCCAGTTGTTTCCAAATTGTGTGTGTGTGTGTGTGCTGGTGAGGCAACGATTGTCTATGCAGAGGTATAAACTAATGGTCAGTATGTAACCATAACAATAAATAAATACTGTACTGGAATAACTAACCTGATGGATAGTTCAGGACCGAAAATATGTAACCATAACAATAAATAAATAGGTACTGTACTGGAATAACTAACCTGATGGATAGTTCAGGACCACAAATAGGTAACCATAGCAATAAATAAATACTGTACTGGAGTAACTAACCTAATGGATAGTGCAGTACCGGAAAAATGTAACCATAACAATAAATAAATACTGTACTGGAATAACTAACCTAATGGATAGTGCAGGACTAGAAATATGTAACCATAACAATAAATAAATACTGTACTGGAATAACTAACTTGATGGATACTGCAGGACCGGAAATTTGTAACCATAACAATAAATAAATACAGTACTGGCATAACTAACCTGAAGGATAGTGCAGGACCGGAAAAATGAGCTTATGAAGATTAATTTTTAAATATTGTTGTTATAGATATGTTGAGTTAACAAACCTCCTGACTAACCTAATAGTTTATAAGGTGAAAAATAGTTGATCTAAAACTCCCTAATAATTTTATAACCCCTTTGCTTGATATTAAACACGTAGATAAAATACTACATATAATAAACTCATAGATTTGTTCCCAAGGTAACTAATAAACTCTATCCTAATCAGAGTCATAACGTATTTTGATATGAATCAGCTGATTACCAACGAATGTTAATTTGTTAATGGACTATTAATTAATGACACTTTCTAAGAAATAGTCAGCTATAGTTAGTCAACTATAGTAAACTAGCAACAATGCCTAAGTCACTCATCTATACACTCAAAACACTTATTCGAAATCCATATTTGTCCCTTATCTTGATGATCGGTGCCTTGAGAACAAATAATTTGAAAAATGTATAAATAAAATAAGATTCCATTTCTTTATTTAGTTTTATATAAATTGAAGCAATTACTGGACCTATTCATAAACTATTTCAACAAGCTATCCTTCATTTACAAACAGAACAGTCTTGTTACTTTAGCACATTTATTTTCACTGAGCTACACAATTTCTACAAATTTAAATATGAAATATAGGTATTACAGTAAGTGAAGTAAAGTAGCATAAAGAATAATTAAACTGTGATAAAAGGATGGCTTATTATTAAATATTCCAATATTTTTGTCAATGAATGAAATAAGAACAAATAACTACTCTAAAAATTATAAAAAGTGTTTCAAAATTTCAAAATTTATCATTAATTAATCATTCAAATTTAGAAATCCTAATTGAATTCAAGCAAGGCAGGTGCAATATTGAAAGTGCATCTTCATACTGAAATTAAAAATATCTCCCAAATCCAATCACGCGATTGAATTACACTGGCATTTGCATAGCTCATTTCTTACTCGGAAAATCTGAATTGATCTGGATTATGCTAATGTTTAAAAGGGAGGCACTGATTGAATTATTACTTTGTAAGGGGAACTTTCCTTGCTTTATTTCTAGTCAAATTTCTTGTCAACTCCAATAATTTCTCAATAAAACACACAAATTTCTATAACATAATATAATGAAAACTAATAGCTAGATTAGTTTGGGTCTATGAAATAGTAATTATTAGGAAATAAACATGGTTAAGTGACGTTTTACATTGACTAAGAGTAAATAAGTCCTAAATGCAAGAAAAAATACATTTGTACAGAAAAACATGAAAAAAAACCAAAATAAGTTAATTAGAGGCTAAAAGTTATAAAAATCTTCATTGTGATATGAACTGATTTTTTTCTATTCAGGCGTTAGGCACGGTGTTCATTTCAATCAATGTTTTTGTAACTCCAAAAATTATCAAAATCACACGTACAATATTGAATGTGATAAACATATCATTATATCCATGTTTGTGTTCACATGTCAACTGGTCACTTCGAATCCACCCTCGTGCAATCAAAACATGACTGGGCCCATCGAGGGTGGGTGTGAATGCAGCGAACACAGGAGAACACAGAACCAAGACACAAGTTGAATAAAATAAAGAGAAAAAAATTAAATCATTTAAAACTATATATTAATTGACAAATAAAAAAATTAACATTTATACACATAAAACAGGCTGTTGGCTGTTTGTGAAAAGTTACCAAAATTTTTATAGATAATTTTGTGTGTGTATATATATATATATATATATATATATATATATATAAATTAACAAATTGCTTCGATCCAAATAAAACATAATAAAACATAGAAGTAAATAATGTTGGCTAATATCAGCAATATATTGTTTCAAAATAAACGTATATCAAAACTATGTTAGGCCTAAAAATATAAAAAAAATTATATTTATATACATATAGAGATGTATAGGTAGAAAGAGAGTTCTTCACAAATTTAACAGCCATAAATAATATAACAATTAACAGCACATAGCACAAACACCTAAATAAATAATAACAATAACAACAAAATACATAATTACATAACTACAAATAACACAACAGACAAATTTGAATGTTTGTACACAGCTGACAGTACTGGGCCACAGACACAAAAAAATTCGGAAGGTTAGGCTAATTTTGAATAAATAAAAACCAAACAAAATATTTAAATAAATAATTACACGAAATCCAGCAGGCGAAACTAGACGACTCCTAATGGGAACTACAAAGTAAAGAAATACATGAAAGCCCCGTTCTTTAAAAGAATAACTAGAAATCCCCCCCCCCCCAAATTAAACTAAACAAAATAAAAATTAAATTTAAATATATATATCGCTGCAAAATATTAGTGTTCACTGCAATAAAAAACACTATACTTTGAAAAACACTGATGACGTTCTTCATTCAAAGTTCATGCTAGGGGCCAAAAAGGCCGGAAAAAACTGCGAGGGTATCACCTGCATGACGATGCCTTCATTCTGGAGGCCGTTGGATGGACAGCGTGGAAAAATAAGACAAGTTATAAAAAGTGAAAATGAATACTGATTTTACTAGAAAAACAATTATGACAGACAAAAATACAAAATGTAATTACATATAACAATATGTTGTAACAAGACAAAATAATATAATAAACATAAATACATGATCACAGTTACATCGGCACATTGGCCTAACCTAGACCTGCTGAAAATAAAAACTATTTCACAAAAAAAACTATTATTGAAACAACAACAAAAGTGATCAAACAAGATCAATAAACAATAGTTTTAGCCCAAATATATTACTAAAGCATAATATTAAGAACACTTACCCAAACGATTTGTAGCTAGTAGCCTTAACAAGGGAAGTGGAAAGCCAGAATGGCGAGCTAGAACACGAACACAGAAAACGAACACAAAGACACTCAAAGTTAAATGAACACAGAGAGGAAGGCTGAGCTTTCCGAGATATACTATCGTAAACTATGCTAAAGACACATCACTGATTTAGCGTTTACAATGTTGCTACATCACTTTCAGATGACATGTTTAAACACAATGTAATAAAATAACTGAACAATTAAATAAATGCCCTATAATAATACTCAATATATAAATGTGTACATATACTTTAACAGTTGAGTATTCTTTCATAAATATTGACGCACGAAAAGCCTAAATAAAGCATTCATTTGTAATATAATAAAGCATAATCTAACAAAAGTATTTTCAAAATAATTAATTCATTTGTTGTAGTTGAAAGTTATATGAATGTTTTTTAAATATCTGAATAAAAATAAATGTTTGTTGAGAAAGGCGTACCAACCGACATTTATATGGTATCGTTTGAACTAGGAATAATGTATATTGATTGTTACGTTTCCTTAAAAAAAGACTATGTGGCTACATATGAATGGTGAAATAAATCATACATAGATAAGTATTAACTTCTTATTGTTCTGTATGTTTTGGTTCTTATTCGTTTGTACTTTAACCGAATTATAATTTTAATCAATACCTACGAGGGATGTTCAATAAATCAATAATTCAAAATATAACATAGACTGACTTCATAACACAACATTTATTTTAGTGAGACGTTACATGATCCCTTCAAAATACTCCCCTTCCTAACGCACACACTTATTTCAACTGTGTTTCCACTTTTGGAAACAGTCCTGGAAATATTCTTTTGTGATGTCCTTCAGCTCCTTCATCACATTTTCCTTAATCTCAGGTACTGTCTCAAATCTTCTTTCTTTCCAAGGTCTTTTGAGTTTGGGGAACAAGAAAAAGTTAGAAGGAGCTAGATCAGGTGATTAGGGTGGTTAGGGAAGCACAGGTATCGAGCGTTTGGCCAAAAACACACGAGTTTTGAGGGCTGAATTGGCTAGAGCGTTGTCATGATGAAAACACCAGTCACGACTCCTCCATATTTTCTGGTCTTTGCCGCCTGATAGCGTCTTGCAGACGTTTAAGAACTTCAATATAGTAAATCTGATTAACTTTGGAGCCTTGTGGGAGGTACTCATAGTTCGCAATGCCCTGAACACGGAAAAAAATATTGTCAGCAAACCTTCACATTGGAATGAACTTGGCGATCTTTTTTGGTCTTGGAGATGTTTTCCCTGACAACTGAGATGACTAAACATTTGTTTCAATGTCATAACCATATAACCATGATTTGTCATCTGTAATAATCCTCGACAAGAAGTTTTCATCTTCTTCTGAACGTTCAAGCAATTCCTCACAAGTCTGTACAAGATGAGCTTTTTGTTAATCTGTCATCAGTCGTGGAACAAATTTTTCAACAATGCGGCAAATATGCAATTTTTCAGTTAAAATCTCATGACATGACCCAACTGATATTCCACACTCCTCAGCAAACTCTCTGACATTCAGACAACGATTTTCCTGAACCAGGGTACTGATTTTGTTGACATGTGAGTTTCCAGTTGATGTGGTAGGCCGTCCAGGACGCTCATCATCTTCATTCTACTGGTGGCCATCTTTAACACGTCCATGTAACATAAAACATATTGCAAGCTTCATAGAAACGTCGCCGTAAGCCGTCTTGAGCATATCAAGCGTTTCACTCACCGATTTGCTCGTTCAAATCGCACATTGCATAATTCGCCAAGCGAAGAAAACACACTTCAAAAATAACCTTGTTGCTAAGCAGCCAATGATAATATTTACAATCTACTTATTGCGTTGTAATCAGCTGATCTCTACCAAAATATCCACTATTACTGGATTTATCTGAAACTAACTGGGCCTGCAAAGTTCAAACAGTATGTATTTTTTGAACAGGCCTCGTATACTAAATTGGTACATATCATGTACTAAATTGGTGTGTACCTGCTTGGTCAAGGCCTAAAAAAGGTTGGAAATAGTTGATGAACACAGGGTCCCTTCATTTGTTCTTGGGCTATTAGTTTATGAATTTTGTAATGATTAAATGCATTTGGTTTTTTCACAATCTACACTCATATCTCACTTATTTTAAGAATTTAAATATGAATGAATGTATATGAATATATGAATATATTCACCAATAACTTTAAAATTACTGGTATATTAATCATGGATAGAAAAAAATAATTTAAATATGACCGTTTAATATTTACAATGTATTTTATTAACAATAATGTTAATCTCTCCTTATATTTCATATTGTCTGTTACCATAAGATTTACAGTATACCTATAGTATTATATTATAAGCTATTTATTACATACTACTACGATGAACTCGATTGACAAAACAAATCTGTACATAGACTTAATGACTTTGAATTTTCTATTTTTATATTTCCTTGTATAATCTACATTTGAGATACAATGTATTTGAGTTTGAGTTACAATAATTGAGATACAATTAATCTATTAAGTCAAAATAAATTAATAGGGAATTAATTTACAAACTCAGTAACTGTGATATTAGTTTTGCCAGTATATTTATAATTTACAATAAATATTTTATCTAAGTTTATAATCAATATAAAAAAATGTATCACAACGAAGATACATATTTTGTTTATGAATGTGGTAATTACGTTAAACGAAGTTTTGAAATTATATGGAGTGAGCCTTTCAAAAAGTCAAAATTATTCAACTAAATTTGCATACACTTAGCGAAATAAGTGATCTTAGTCTTAGGCTCTAATTTGGTTTTCAAATGTCCATTCTCTTACACTTACAACTAATTATAGCTTTAACATATTTCCATGAAGGTAAATCAAATAAATTTAATCAAGAATGATTGAGACTGTTTTCTTAGGATCATAATTTATTAAAATAAAAAGTACTTTAAAAAGGTAAGTTTTTGATTATAATCCATAAAATATACTGTTTGTTATGTAAAATACATATTGTAATAAACATCATAAGTATTATTGGACCTTAATTCGTACTACGAGTTTTTTTTTTTTTTTATTTATTTACTCATGGTTGTATCATAAATTAGGAAATATCACGAGGGAGAAGAAAGAATATCAAAATCCTCTTAACTAAAGGAAAATATAAAGCTTTGAATGAATTCTATTTAGTTTTAAACAATAAACTGATGAAGTGAGCAATAATAGTAATTTATAGAATTATCTATTGAAATAAATGCTAAACAAATGTTGGGCCCCTACATAGGAAATGAACTGTGTATTCTTTATTTGTTAGATTTTACATTTAAAGTGAGAAATAATTAATTTCTACAATGTAAATCTTTGGGCCAACGATATACATTGTACATTTAAGAGACCGTATAAAAGTAAATAAGCCCATAGCAAAGTCTCGTAACAAAACTGAAAGCCTGGACAAGGCCTCACAATTGTACTATTGTACGTGTAAGGAGGGTGGGTGGAGCAATACGTGTATGGGTAGGTCAATACCCCTGTAAGTGTATGGGTAGATAAGCCTGAACAAGGCCTCAGTAGAATATTTATATCTACAAGGGCTCACTATTGTACTATTGTGCGTGGAGGGAGCAATACGTGTATGGGTAGATCAATACCCCTGTAAGTGTATGGGTAGGTAAAGCCTGGACAAGGCCTCAGTAGAATATGTATATCTACAAGGCCTCACAATTGTACTATTGTGCGTGTAAGGGAGGGTAGGTGGAGCAATACTTGTATGGATAGGTCAATACCCCTGTAAATGTATAGGTTGGTCAATACCTCTGTAAGTGTATGGGTAGGTCAATACCACTGTAAGTGTATGGGTAGGTCAATACCACTGCAAGTGTATGGATAGGTCAATACCACTGTAAGTGTATGGGTAGGTCAATACATCTGTAAGTGTATGGGTAGGTCAATACCATTGTAAGTGTATGGATAGGTCAATACCACTGTAAGTGTATGGGTAGGTCAATACCACTGTAAGTGTATGGGTAGGTAAAGCCTGTACAAGGCCTCAGTAGAATTTCTACAAGGCCTCACAATTGTACTATTTTACGTGTAAGGGAGGTTGGGTGGATCAATACGTGTATGGGTGGGCCACCACCACTGTAAGTGTATGGGTAGGTCAATACCTCTGTAAGTGAATGGGTAGGTCAATACCACTGTAAGTGTATGGGTAGGTCAATACATATGTAAGTGTATGGGTAGGTCAATACCTCTGTAAGTGTTTGGGTAGGTCAATACCACTGTAAGTGTATGGGTAGGTCAATACATATGTAAGTGTATGGGTAGGTCAATACCTCTGTAAGTGTTTGGGTAGGTCAATAACTCTCTAAGTGTATGGGTAGGTCAATACCACTGTAAGTGTATGGGTCGGTAAAGCCTGGACAAGGCCTCAGTAGAATTTCTACAAGGCCTCATAATTGTACTATTGTACGTGTAAGGGAGAGTGGGTAGAGCAATACGTGTATGGGTGGGCCACTACCACTGTAAGTGTATGGGTAGGTCAATACCTCTGTAAGTGTATTTGTAGGTCAATACAACTGTAAGTGTATGGGTATTTCAAGTTGAAGTTCAAAATATCTTTATTCAATAATTTACAAGAAATTTAATACATGCAATAATAGATATTATGCAAATGGATAAGTGTCAATAAGTACATGCTTCTAACACAACAATCCCAAGGACCTAATATGTGCGTGCAATATTATAGTTGGCTAGTATTAAACTTATTATAAGTAGTTTTAAACTTCTTTGGCAGTCTATTACAGTTTTATACATTTCATTCACAAGTAACTCACCATATCGTACAACAATTTACCACAATTTATTAGCAGTGCAAAATGCTAAAACTAACTTTACATTAAAGATGCATGCAAAAAGGAAACTAAACATTTAACTATAAACAGCAAAGAAAAAAAGAAAAAAATCCAATAAACAAACTAACCAATACATATCCAAGTTGCACAATAATATACAGTTAAAAGTATTTATAATATTTCAAAATATTACTCAACAATCTAAATCAAACTATAACATGTACATTTATCAAATATAATATCCGAACTCCAAGAAAGATGGGAAAAATTACATAAATATGTAGAAAATTATACAATATATATAAATAAATAAGTTAATAAATAGATATAGAGACGATATATATAAATAATAAGTAAATAAATAGATATAGAGTATAAATAGAGTATCAATATTTTAATTCTGTTCATGGGACACTTAATATAAATTCTAAACATTTCATTTAGAACTTTGGCTTCCTTTCAACAAGTATACTATTTCCAAACTTTCTAATCAATTTATTGTAAAGAGTTGGGCCAAGATAAGAAAACTGGTGCCTTAAAAGTTCTTTAAACTGATTAGGTACATCCAGAAGATTAAATTGAGCACCCTTCTTTCTCTATATGATATACGAAAGGGAACTCTCTGCAATTTTCCAAATTTTAATACCGTTGTAAATGTATGGGTAGGTAAAGCCTGGACAAGTCCTCAGTAGATTATCTACACGGCCTGACAATTGTACTATTGTACGTTTTAGGAAGGGTGGGTGGATCAATACTCATATGGGTGGGCCACTAACACTTTAATTGTATGGAAGGGCCAATACCACTGTAAGTGTATGGATAGGCCACCTACCACTGTAAGTGTATGAGTAGGTCAATACTACTGTAAGTGTATGGGGTAGGTAATGCTTGGACAAAGCCTCAGTAGATTGTCGATAAGGCCTCATAATTGTACTATTGTACGTGTAAGGATGGTGGGTGGAGCAATACGTGTATGGCTAGGTCAATACCCCTGTAAGTGTATGGGTAGGAAAAGCCTGGACAAGGCCTCAGTAGATTATCTACAAGGCCTCATAATTGTACTATTATACGTGTAAGGGGGGGTGGGTGGATTGAGACTCGTATGGGTGGGCCACTAACACTTTAAGTGCATGGATAGACCACTACCACTGTAAGTGTATGAGTAGGTCAATACCACTGTAAGTGTATGGGTAGGTAATGCCTGGACAAGGCCTCAGTAGATTATCTACAAGGCTTCATAATTGTACTATTGTACGTGTAAGGATGGTGGGTGGAGCAATACGTGTATGGGTAGGTCAATACCCCTGTAAGTGTATGGGTAGGCAAAGCCTTGACAAGGCCTCAGTAGATTATCTACAAGGCCTCATAATTGTACTATTGTACGTGTAAGGGAGGGTGGGTGGATTAATACGTGTATGGGTGGGCCACTACCACTTTAGGTGTATGAGTAGGTTAATACCGCTGTAAGTGTATGGGTAGGTCAATACCCCTGTAAGTGTATGGGTAGGTCAATACCACTGTAAGTGTATGGGTAGGTCAATACTCTTGTAAGTATACAGGGAGGATAGGTGGAAAATTAAAAACATAGGTATAATATTATTACATATTTTAAAGATTTACAAAACAATATTTAATAGATTAATTTATTTTTACCCTTCCCCTTAAATCTAAATTCGCTTTTCCCATTAGTTCCTAAAATTCTAAGATGTTTTTTGGGAATCGTTTTCTTCAACAATTTCTTGTACATTTAGAGTAAGATCTTTGAAAACTTATATATATATATATATATCAACCCACATATATCTACGAAAATAAAAACTCTCCCATCCACCCTTACACGTATGAAAATGATGACTCACCCATACACGTTGATGAATAACCCTTACACTCATATTCGTAGGGTGATGATGGTCAACTCTCCACCCTTATATGTAAAGGGATGAAGACCCACCCACGCACCTATACATGTATGTAAATGATTACTCACCTTTAAACCCATATGTGTAGAGCCAATTAAAAGAAAACATTTGTCAGTTTACTTATGCTAAAACTGACATCTATTTAAATGTACAAAATGAATTATCTTTAAAAAATCTTCCCTTTATAAATTTGTTAGTTAATCGTGAATTGTAATGATACCTGTAAATTATTTTAGTATTAGTATAATTTTACTTACAAAATTGGCAATACACAAAAATACCTACCTAATTTCCTAGGCAATAAAAACTACGATAACGAAGATCAGAGTTAGATATAACTTCTTTAATCATACCTCTCATTTCTTTAATTTCATCGATATGTGTCAAACAAATAAATTATATATTTTGTAGCAGTAATGTGTAACACTTTAAATATGTTAAAACAATTTTACTTATTGTAACAACTTAGTAAACATAAATATTATAATCATAATAATATCTTTATCAAATTACATTAACCTTATCACTAACAAAGTTTATGTGTAAAAGAGCTAGTTTTAAAATGGAATACATAGTCTGAGTATATTATAAACTGTAGTAGTTGCTATAAATCATTTAGCCTAATAAATTAGGAAGCAATATAACTTTATTAAAACAGAGAAGGAAATTATATTATCAGTCAAAATGTTTTAACTCATTTTCTTTTTAACTAATTCGTATTTTTCTTGCATACTTTTAAGTTAAACTACACTGAATTTAACCTCACGGACCCATAAAGCACTCTCCATAATTTATAATTAGAGATCTGAAACTTAGCAGTCTGTAAACACATTTAATAAATGAATCCACTGGAGGAGGGCTAGTTTAACTCTGAATATTCTCTTAGATTTATTCTCTTGGACGCAGTTAGTATTTTCTACCACCCATAAAGAGTAGCCATCGTGATGATATTTTATCGCAAAAGTTCTATTTTTCTTTTATTTATATTATTGTAATATATATTTATATTTATTTAATTATATATATATATATATATATATATATATATATATATATTTTAACGAAAATTTCAATCTTACTTAAAAAAAAATATTTCAATATTTGCAAAGTAATAAATATTTTACTAATTTGACAAAAAACCTTCAAGCAAGGTTAAAAATGCTTTAAAAATGAGACATGCCGTTTTATGAGTTGACGCTACTGATTTATACCGATTACTTAGGGCCTACTGGAGATATGGAGACTATACAAATAACCATGTGTCAATTCCCTTGCATTTAAACATGAACCATTATATTTTGTAAGAGTACAGATAAAATTTTCCAATCACAAATAAAACACAGTACTATCTCTTAAGTGGTCTGTATTTTGATGTAATATTTTTTTTTCTATTTTACAAACTTACTAAGCTAATAAATTAAATCACGCGTAAAAAATTCTTACATTTACGTGTTAATATTTCAATAGTCAGATTAAATTCAAATTAAATTCTGGATCTATCTATTGTTTTTTTAATCTATCTCAAAATACATTTAAAAAAATATAACCTGTAACACATACACTGTTGTTCGATATTGTATTACACATTTGCCAACAGGACTGATATGTCACCGCATATTGATGACATGTTGATGGTATTGAAATGTCAACGTGTCGTTGAGAAATATATTAGGTTATTTAAACTTTATACAAAAATTAAATACAATTCGTAGAATTAATCCTCAGTTAAATTATTGTTTTGATCTGAAATATATTTGTATTTGTAATATAATTTATATTTAAAATTATGGCATGTACAATTTTAAGTATTTTAAACTTTGTTAATTAATTTTTTTCTAGTTTATACAGTAATTTAAATGTAACATGAGACTTTGATAAACGAGCAGGAGTCTCTTTATAGTTGACATGTCACAAATACTATTATTTTAACTGTTGTATTATGTTAATATTTAAATCATAGCGTATTAGCATACAACAGAATACTGGTAGATATTAAACGACTTATGTACGGTATAGATCTGTTTTTCATTAAGTTAAAAATAATAATAATTCTTACATAAATATCAGAAGGGAATCATTGTTAAATAATATGTAGTTGGTAAAGTTATATATCTACCAATTACTATATGATAATTTATTAACATAAATAATTCTAACCAAGTTGCTTAACATAGCTACATTCCCCGAATAAAACTTTTGTTAATATATATTTTGAAATCTATTTTATAGAAATGATACAAAATCAACCATCATGATAACTCTGCGATTATTTCTACTTGCTCCAATTGAGGTTTTGTGAATAATACTTGAGTTATGGGCGATCCAAATGTTCTCAGGTTTAGTTAGACGTCGGTTTATACTAAACAAATCTGAGTACACTCCTGTTTGTTTTGTGAATAATACTTGAATTATGGGCAATCCAAATGTTCTCAAGTTTAGTTAGACGTCGGTTTAAACTAAACAAATCTTAGTACACTCCTGTTTGTTTTGTGAATAATACTTGAATTATGAGCGATCCAAATGTTCTCAAGTTTAGTTAGACGTCGGTTTAAACTAAACAAATCTTAGTACACTCCTGTTTGTTTTGTAAATAAGACTTGAATTTTGAGCGATCCAAATGTTCTCAAGTTTAGTTAGACGTCGGTTTAAACTAAACAAATCTTAGTACACTCCTGTTTGTTTTGTGAATAATACTTGAGTTATAGGCAATCCAAATGTTCTCAAGTTTAGTTAGACGTCGGTTTAAACTAAACAAATCTTAGTACACTCCTGTTTGTTTTGTGAATAATACTTGAGTTATGGGCAATCCAAATGTTCTCAAGTTTAGTTAGACGTCGGTTTAAACTAAACAAATCTTAGTACACTCCTGTTTGTTTTGTGAATAATACTTGAATTATGAGCGATCCAAATGTTCTCAAGTTTATTTAGACGTCGGTTTAAACTAAACAAATCTTAGTACACTCCTGTTTGTTTTGTGAATAATACTTGAATTATGAGCGATCCAAATGTTCTCAAGTTTAGTTAGACGTTAGTTTAAACTAAACAAATCTTAGTACACTCCTGTTTGTTTTGTGAATAATACTTGAGTTATAGGCAATCCAAATGTTCTCAAGTTTAGTTAGACGTCGGTTTAAACTAAACAAATCTTAGTACACTCCTGTTTGTTTTGTGAATAATACTTGAATTATGGGCGATCCAAATGTTCTTAAGTTTAGTTAGACGTCGGTTTAAACTAAACAAATCTTAGTACACTCCTGTTTGTTTTGTGAATAATACTTGAATTATGAGCGATCCAAATGTTCTCAAGTTTAGTTAGACGTCAGTTTAAACTAAACAAATCTTAGTACACTCCTGTTTGTTTTGTGAATAATACTTGAGTTATGGGCAATCCAAATGTTCTCAAGTTTAGTTAGACGTCGGTTTAAACTAAACAAATCTTAGTACACTCCTGTTTGTTTTGTGAATAATACTTGAATTATGAGCGATCCAAATGTTCTCAAGTTTAGTTAGACGTCGGTTTAAACTAAACAAATCTTAGTACACTCCTGTTTGTTTTGTGAATAATACTTGAATTATGAGCGATCCAAATGTTCTCAAGTTTAGTTAGACGTCGGTTTAAACTAAACAAATCTTAGTACACTCCTGTTTGTTTTGTGAATAATACTTGAATTATGAGCGATCCAAATGTTCTCAAGTTTAGTTAGACGTCGGTTTAAACTAAACAAATCTTAGTACACTCCTGTTTGTTTTGTGAATAATACTTGAATTATGAGCGATCCAAATGTTCTCAAGTTTAGTTAGACGTCGGTTTAAACTAAACAAATCATAGTACACTCCTGTTTGTTTTGTGAATAATACTTGAATTATGAGCGATCCAAATGTTCTCAAGTTTAGTTAGACGTCGGTTTAAACTAAACAAATCTTAGTACACTCCTGTTTGTTTTGTAAATAAGACTTGAATTTTGAGCGATCCAAATGTTCTCAAGTTTAGTTAGACGTCGGTTTAAACTAAACAAATCTTAGTACACTCCTGTTTGTTTTGTGAATAATACTTGAGTTATAGGCAATCCAAATGTTCTCAAGTTTAGTTAGACGTCGGTTTAAACTAAACAAATCTTAGTACACTCCTGTTTGTTTTGTGAATAATACTTGAATTATGAGCGATCCAAATGTTCTCAAGTTTAGTTAGACGTCGGTTTAAACTAAACAAATCTTAGTACACTCCTGTTTGTTTTGTGAATAATACTTGAATTATGAGCGATCCAAATGTTCTCAAGTTTAGTTAGACGTCAGTTTAAACTAAACAAATCTTAGTACACTCCTGTTTGTTTTGTGAATAATACTTGAGTTATAGGCAATCCAAATGTTCTCAAGTTTAGTTAGACGTCGGTTTAAACTAAACAAATCTTAGTACACTCCTGTTTGTTTTGTGAATAATACTTGAATTATGGGCGATCCAAATGTTCTTAAGTTTAGTTAGACGTCGGTTTAAACTAAACAAATCTTAGTACACTCCTGTTTGTTTTGTGAATAATACTTGAGTTATAGGCAATCCAAATGTTCTCAGGTTTAGTTAGACGTCGGTTTAAACTAAACAAATCTTAGTACACTCCTGTTTGTTTTGTGAATAATACTTGAATTATGGGCGATCCAAATGTTCTTAAGTTTAGTTAGACGTCGGTTTAAACTAAACAAATCTTAGTACACTCCTGTTTGTTTTGTGAATAATACTTGAGTTATAGGCAATCCAAATGTTCTCAAGTTTAGTTAGACGTCGGTTTAAACTAAACAAATCTTAGTACACTCCTGTTTGTTTTGTGAATAATACTTGAGTTATAGGCGATCCAAATGTTCTTAAGTTTAGTTAGACGTCGGTTTAAACTAAACAAATCTTAGTACACTCCTGTTTGTTTTGTGAATAATACTTGAGTTATAGGCAATCCAAATGTTCTCAGGTTTAGTTAGACGTCGGTTTAAGCTAAACAAATCTTAGTACACTCCTGTTTGTTTTTTGAATAATACTTGAATTATAGGCAATCCAAATGTTCTCAGGTTTAGTTAGACGTCGGTTTAAACTAAACAAATCTTAGTACACTCCTGTTTGTTTTGTGAATAATACTTGAATTATGGGCAATCCAAATGTTCTCAGGTTTAGTTAGACGTCGGTTTAAACTAAACAAATCTTAGTACACTCCTGTTTGTTTTGTGAATAATACTTGAATTATGGGCAATCCAAATGTTCTCAAGTTTAGTTAGACGTCGGTTTAAACTAAACAAATCTTAGTACACTCCTGTTTGTTTTGTGAATAATACTTGAATTATAGGCAATCCAAATGTTCTCAAGTTTAGTTAGACGTCAGTTTAAACTAAACAAATCTTAGTACACTCCTGTTTGTTTTGTGAATAATACTTGAATTATGAGCGATCCAAATGTTCTCAAGTTTAGTTAGACGTCGGTTTAAACTAAACAAATCTTAGTACACTCCTGTTTGTTTTGTGAATAATACTTGAGTTATAGGCAATCCAAATGTTCTCAGGTTTAGTTAGACGTCGGTTTAAACTAAACAAATCTTAGTACACTCCTGTTTGTTTTGTGAATAATACTTGAATTATGGGCAATCCAAATGTTCTCAAGTTTAGTTAGACGTCGGTTTAAACTAAACAAATCTTAGTACACTCCTGTTTGTTTTGTGAATAATACTTGAGTTATGGGCAATCCAAATGTTCTCAAGTTTAGTTAGACGTCAGTTTAAACTAAACAAATCTTAGTACACTCCTGTTTGTTTCATAACATTTGGAATTTTGTGCCTTATTATTAGTGTTTGAGATATTAATCTTCAATAATATTACATGCTCATCATAATTATGGAATACTTTCTTGAATTAGAAATTAACATTTTAGACATTTTATACTTTTAAATTTAATTTACTACAGTAAACATTCAGTCGGTTTACTGTTTTTGGAAGGAATATAAACTAAACGTATATCTTACACTTAATGGAGTAAAATTGTAAATTTACTGATATTTCAATTCGAATAACGATGAAAGGTGGTCTTTGTGTATTACTGAGTTAGCCTTAAGCTCTTACAAAAGGGTTTCCATAAAATATTTGGTTCTTTGTTTATGTTGAGATTAAGCATTCAAGGAAGAGGAAGAAAGCCCCAATAACTTTAATTCCTACAGGAAATGATTTTAAACAGTTCTGTTAGTTATATTTAAGGTCAATGCAATTTCTGTAATGAAAGTATGTGATGTACCATAAACTTAATCATGAACATTAATAGTTTTATTAAATAAACATCCCTTTCATGTTGTTGGTGGTTTGATAACTTTGCGTGAATGGATCCTGTGAAATATAAATATCTAAAGCATACTTTCAATACTAGACATTATTAAAATACGTTGACAGTATGGAATTGATTCATACCTCAAAAATATGTATAGTTTTATCTCTTTTTAAGATATTAGAAAATACTCCAGGTTCTTTAGAAATATATCTTCAACCTTTCAAGTAAGAAGATCTAATGTCTTCAAAATGGCAAGTAGAAACCTATTTGTAGGTTTTACTTGAATTCCATGAATCCAATTTTCCCATAACCTCTTCAAATTACTGGCACATAGAGACAACTTACTGTGAATTGCCTGCAGAAGATAAAATTTTAAAAAAGCCACATAAAATAAATGTTAACAACTGTGAACGTATACATCACAAATGGGTATTTATAATCCTGTATGTTACTTATCGGCTAGTTTAAATCTTATAACTGTGATACGTGATCCGAAAAAACTACAGTTTTATTTAAATTGTGTATTGAATTTAGTGTATGAAATAAAAGTACCAAACAATTACGAGATTTATATGAACACAGTTGACTTAATAACGAAGCATGCAGCAAAGAAATATATAGAACTAAATAATAGCAGATGACAGGAGATTATGCAATTAAATTATTCTGATTAGGTTAATGTCAAGACTGTCTAACAATACTCCAAAATAATCCTAGATATGTGCATGTTTACAATTATTAATAAATAAACATGTCTGTTGTTTATATTTGCGCACTTGTGTGTATCTTGGAGTAATAAATAAATATCGTATCACCAGTGATTATATATATATATATATATATATATATATATATATATATATGTGTGTGTGTATGTATATATATATATATATATATATATTATTTAAAAAGTTAATTTTTATCTATTAATTTGGTTAAATATAAAAAGAATTGTACTCATCTCAAAATAGATTATATTAAAAAATAAAAATCCTGCATGAAATAGACAAAGACGCTGTATTTGGTGCGTAATGTAGTGTTATTTTGTTTTAGCAGTTACATAGTTTATTGAGTAACACAACATTCCAATTATACTATCAATGGAAATACAATATTATGTGTTGTACAACGTAGCCACCAGCAGAGGAGAGGTATGAGTTAACTAGACTATAAGGGAGCAGTTTGCTACCTTTCAAGTCATCCATCGGCTGTCTGCCTGCACAGCAAACACTAATGTTGTGTCTCATGGGCTTACCTTTCACCAACAATGTGTTTCATAAGAACCTACCCACAGAGATTATAGTTTACTCCACAAACAAGCTTACTCTTACATTATATACACTGTAATATTTCAACTGTATTTTCAACTGGTCATTTGTAGGAAATATCATACAAATCCTCGCTATAAATTATTTAATTGAATAAATAAAGATAAACACCTTTATAATCTCTAATATAGGATTATTGTGTGTCACTGAGTGAAACATACAGTTGTATATGTTTATCTGCAGTTCTTCACTGTCCATATATTTTTAAAATGTTATTTAATCTTGTCAATTTAAATCACAAAATATCATTACACATCATAATAATAATAAAAAAAAAAAAAAAAAAAAAAAAATAGAGACAAAGGAAAGGTCAACAAGTATCTTATTGAGAAATTCTTTATATAAGATTCTTGTAATAGCTAGAAACTAGACCAAGTAGGTTCTGCGATACAACTTTACGACAAGTTTACACTGAGAAGTTTTTATGATGATTTCATATGTTTTTAAAGGTTGAAGTTAAATTACAGCAACAGGATCAGATTAAATATAGAATACTATTTTAAATTCTTAAATATTTGTTACTAGTATACGAAATTCTGCCACTCTTATCCCTATATGGAATATTAAGTACTTATTTTTGCTCTGGAAAAAGTAGTGTTTTAAATTAAAAATATATTTACTTACCAGACACTAGTGTACTTACAATTGTCAGGTTGAAATAACTTGTGAACAAATGTTATAAATGAACCGTCTCCAATCTAGTAAACTAGGCTAGACAATTATTTTACAACTAGGTAGGTATGTTTCACTCTAAAAACGAAAAGTATCACTGAGTAATTTTGTTTAAAACATATTTAGTAGTTATCTACACATAACGAGGTGTATCTACATTTTTTAAGTTTAAACACTGTCTATTTTTCATTATAATAAAAAAAAAAGTTGTATGGTTATGATATAGGAGTATTTTCAATTTTTAACTCAAACATAGTTTTAAACAATAATTTATCATGTTAGGGTCAGTGGATAGTTCTACTAAAACAAGGATACAAAAACAAACTACAACTGATTCTTTTTTGAAATTTTACTTTGAATTAAGCAAAATAATAACATGTATGATTTGCATAACAATATTTAATAGGTGGAATATTTTATTTTACATGGCAAAAGATATTTTTTGTTATAAACTACACTTTATTTTGTTACAAAACAGATTACTTAGCTAGTACATCATTAAAGTATAACTTTTAACCATACATTGTTTAATACGTTAAATGTTAGGTGGCATCATTAATGAGCATGTTTCAATCACGTGACCATAACTCAGCCCATTTTACTTTTTATGGAAAATATTTGGTAATCTATCTAAGACATGTGAGTTGTTGAGTTTAAGTGCTAGTAATAAAAAAGCTTTGTCTAAATCTAAAATGTACACATACATTTGGTTAAACTGACTACAAAATTATATATTTGTAAATCATCAGATATAGCGTAGGTGTATGTAACAATACAATACATGTAATAAAATGTGTGAATTTGTTTTTGTGGTACACTATACCACTATCGTTTTTGTGGTACACTATACCACTATCGTTTTTGTGGTACACTATACCACTATCGTTTTTGTGGTACACTATACCACTATCGTTTTTGTGGTACACTATACCACTATCGTTTTTGTGGTACACTATACCACTATCGTTTTATTAAACAGTTTTAAATAGTATTTGGATTTCATTAAATATAAGTAATAATATATATTACATAGAAATCAACTTCAAATTTTCTATGGACTTGATTGTTATTGATAAAATATTATTACAATTGTTTTTAATTACAAAGCAATATATATATTCCTTAATGTTCAATTACATTGAGAAATCCAAAAATACCTCATATATAATGTTTGTTCTTTTATTTAGGAACAGTATCTCATTTATATAACTAAAATGCTACATACCGTTGTTAAAACAATGGTTTGTTAAGTCCACGCTCAAACATACTCATATCCACATATCCAAAGGTTGCATTTTTCTAATACTTATCTCTTTTTTAAGCTGAGTATAACATTAAATGTACTTGTAATCATCTGTTGAAACATGTAAATCTGGTAGAAACCTTGAGGTTAGGTCTGAATATAAAAAACATAATACAACTATTTCCTCTTGCAATAGTTATATATTTCACAACTAATTAATATAGTTTACAAACATATCTCTCTAAGTTAACATATAAAACTGTCGGCACTGGTGGCGCAGTGCTGTAACCCAGCTACATGGGGACAAAGTGTTTGGGAGATTGTAGGCTATAGGTTGTATGCTCGGTCCTCTTAATACCGACATGGCGTCCACTTGGTGGTTGCTATCGGCGTGGACACTATTAGAGAAGTCTGGGGTGTCCATGTTGGGTGGTAATCATTGTGCGGATGTTGTGTGGGGGAGGTTACTGAGTATCAGGCTTGTCAATTAGCTTAAAATCAGACCAGAACTACGTGGTTCGGATTCCACATAAAGCTGTAGGTCCCTTAGTTGCCCTGGCTGTTGGGCTATTAATAAATTGCCCTTTCTGAGGAACAGTTGAACTCAGTTAGTAACCAGACTACACTCATCCACACTCATCCTACACTCATAAAACCATTCATATTCGCCTTAAAATACGCACAACGTTGTATCGGCGTCTGATATGTAAGAGTAAGAGTAAGAGTAAGAGTAAGAGTAAGAGTAAGAGTAAGAGTAAGAGTAAGAGTAAGAGTAAGAGTAAGAGTAAGAGTAAGAGTAAGAGTAAGAGTAAGAGTAAGAGTAAGAGTAAGAGTAAGAGTAAGAGTAAGAGTGAGAGTAAGAGTAAGAGTAAGAGTAAGAGTAAGAGTAAGAGTAAGAGTAAGAGTAAGAGTAAGAGTAAGAGTAAGAGTAAGAGTAAGAGTAAGAGTAAGAGTAAGAGTAAGAGTAAGAGTAAGAGTAAGAGTAAGAGTAAGAGTAAGAGTAAGAGTAAGAGTAAGAGTAAGAGTAAGAGTAAGAGTAAGAGTAAGAGTAAGAGTAAGAGTAAGAGTAAGAGTAAGAGTAAGAGTAAGAGTAAGAGTAAGAGTAAGAGTAAGAGTAAGAGTAAGAGTAAGAGTAAGAGTAAGAGTAAGAGTAAGAGTAAGAGTAAGAGTAAGAGTAAGAGTAAGAGTAAGAGTAAGATTAAGATTAATATTAAGATTAAGATTAAGATTAAGATTAAGATTAAGATTAAGATTAAGATTAAGAGTAAGAGTAAGAGTAAGAGTAAGAGTAAGAGTAAGAGTAAGAGTAAGAGTAAGAGTAAGAGTAAGAGTAAGAGTAAGAGTAAGAGTAAGAGTAAGAGTAAGAGTAAGAGTAAGAGTAAGAGTAAGAGTAAGAGTAAGAGTAAGAGTAAGAGTAAGAGTAAGAGTAAGAGTAAGAGTAAGAGTAAGAGTAAGAGTAAGAGTAAGAGTAAGAGTAAGAGTAAGAGTAAGAGTAAGAGTAAGAGTAAGAGTAAGAGTAAGAGTAAGAGTAAGAGTAAGAGTAAGAGTAAGAGTAAGAGTAAGAGTAAGAGTAAGAGTAAGAGTAAGAGTAAGAGTAAGAGTAAGAGTAAGAGTAAGAGTAAGAGTAAGAGTAAGAGTAAGAGTAAGAGTAAGAGTAAGAGTAAGAGTAAGAGTAAGAGTAAGAGTAAGAGTAAGAGTAAGAGTAAGAGTAAGAGTAAGAGTAAGAGTAAGAGTAAGAGTAAGAGTAAGAGTAAGAGTAAGAGTAAGAGTAAGAGTAAGAGTAAGAGTAAGAGTAAGAGTAAGAGTAAGAGTAAGATTAAGATTAAGATTAAGATTAAGAGTAAGATTAAGGGTAAGGGTAAGGGTAAGGGTAAGGGTAAGGGTAAGAGTAAGAGTAAGAGTAAGAGTAAGAGTAAGAGTAAGAGTAAGAGTAAGAGTAAGAGTAAGAGTAAGAGTAAGAGTAAGAGTAAGAGTAAGAGTAAGAGTAAGAGTAAGAGTAAGAGTAAGAGTAAGAGTAAGAGTAAGAGTAAGAGTAAGAGTAAGAGTAAGAGTAAGAGTAAGAGTAAGAGTAAGAGTAAGAGTAAGAGTAAGAGTAAGAGTAAGAGTAAGAGTAAGAGTAAGAGTAAGAGTAAGAGTAAGAGTAAGAGTAAGAGTAAGAGTAAGAGTAAGAGTAAGAGTAAGAGTAAGAGTAAGAGTAAGAGTAAGAGTAAGAGTAAGAGTAAGAGTAAGAGTAAGAGTAAGAGTAAGAGTAAGAGTAAGAGTACGAGTACGAGTACGAGTACGAGTACGAGTAAGAGTAAGAGTAAGAGTAAGAGCAGGAGTAAGAGCAAGAGTAAGAGTAAGAGTAAGAGTAAGAGTAAGAGTAAGAGTAAGAGTAAGAGTAAGAGTAAGAGTAAGAGTAAGAGTAAGAGTAAGAGTAAGAGTAAGAGTAAGAGTAAGAGTAAGAGTAAGAGTAAGAGTAAGAGTAAGAGTAAGAGTAAGAGTAAGAGTAAGAGTAAGAGTAAGAGTAAGAGTAAGAGTAAGAGTAAGAGTAAGAGTAAGAGTAAGAGTAAGAGTAAGAGTAAGAGTAAGAGTAAGAGTAAGAGTAAGAGTAAGAGTAAGAGTAAGAGTAAGAGTAAGAGTAAGAGTAAGAGTAAGAGTAAGAGTAAGAGTAAGAGTAAGAGTAAGAGTAAGAGTAAGAGTAAGAGTAAGAGTAAGAGTAAGAGTAAGAGTAAGAATAAGAAAACCTATATTAATATATGTATCAACAATCCATTCACTTTCCTGTAAAATAATCTAATGCAGATCTATAAGAAAACATTTGTATACTTTTTTTGTGAAGTTAAAGCATGAAATTCTTTACTTAACGTAAATAAATCTATTATGTATATAAGTAAATTCAAAAATAATATTAAGGTTTATATTTGAGATTGTCTTGAAAAATATAAGCTGTATATTTATTTCAAGAGTAAGACGGTAATGTAAATTGCTCCTCTGTTTGTTAACATAAACACGTTTTCATCTCTAATTACTTATTATTTAATTTACAATGTTACCAACATGATTGATTGACATATACATAGAAACACTTCCCCATTACTGTATGTGTTCATGGGACAACTTGACATATATCTTGGCCACACTAACTTAGAATTATAGCATAATTTAGGCTTACGCCCTACACTGAGTGTTATTTTTTTTGTCCTTTTAGTCATTGGCGTGCTAAGAGATAATAGCAAAAAAAAGGAATAAATTTTATAATTTATCATAAATTTGTGATAAAATATAATTATTATATGTGATAGTAATAAATTTTATGGGATGGCCAAACGAAACGCCCTCGACGGCCCTCCCATAAAAAGTGACACATTAATTAATTAGTCCAATAGAATACAATCATTTTAAAATCGTTACTTTGTGGGTTGGAGAGGAAATTACTGCAACCGTCGTCACGTACTCGTCACAAGTATGCCGATCATGCATGCAAGTGTTCCGTATATTGGCTGAGTGACTGTATCGTCAACGACCTTTTCACCCACAACTTCATGGAGTCTACTTTTCTACTTAAGTGCATAATGTGTTTGTTGGATTGGTCAATAGTTTTGTATCTGTACTTGGATATGTAATATTTGCGTATTTTTAAACAAAATCCAATCTAAACTAGCTAAAATACTGTATTATTTAATAAGGTTCATTATTTTATAATCATCATGTATTTGTAATTTATACCTTAATATTTATGTAACTTTTTGTTTCTTTTCAGATTCTCAGGAGCACAAACAATCTCACAATGTGTATTGTAATGAGAATATCTAAACATTGATTCATAAGCAAGAAAATACCTAATGAGAACACATCTTATGAGAAGTAAATTTTGAATATTTCTGGAGTTTTTTGCGCAACTCCTATATACACATTTTATTTGCATTTTTCATACTTGAGTTTCATACAAATTACCTAACATAAATTACACAAGTAAATGGACACTAAAAGTATCTTTTGATATATGGATATAATAATATGCTTCCTATTTTGATGGATTAGGTTCCTCTTTTGATATCTCGAGTATTCATATACCTAATGAGTGTGCGAGGGACGTACGGCTGAGGAATGCAACACTGATGATGATATTATATGACTGTGTGCACACATGGAGGTTCTCTGTGATGCTGCTCGCCACCTCTCATGTCGTAGCTGCTCTACCTCCCGTCATCAGAATCGGTGAGTCTGTGTCTTTGTTCATCTCAACTGTCGGGAATATTATAGTTTCATATTTTATTGTATAACATATACTATATACACAACATGAACATATACTATATGCACAACATGAACATATACTATATACACAACATGAACATATACTATATACACAACATGAACATATACTATATACAAAACATGAACATATACTATATGCACAAAATGAACATATACTATATGCACAAAATGAACATATACTAAACAACTTTCATACTCAATGAAACACATCAACAGATTATTAACAATACTTTATCTTACTCATTAAGTCTATTGAATGTTGCTGATTTTAGTTTTCTTCAAGTGGGAGAACTCTGATGCTATTCTACGACAATCCAAATAATAGCAAACCGTTGCATTATAACTCATTTTTCACTTCATTTAATGTCCTTATACACATAGAAAATTATAAGGTGTTTTAATAATGTCGGTTTATGTATAGTAATAAGGGAATTTACGATTTCTATGAGTACGGGCGTCTCATCACAGTTATAATGGAAGGCGTCCGTTCACCATGGTGGTTAATGAAGTAATGTTTAAGGCTCTCTTTTCTTTTTTATGTTTATTTATGTGTTGTGATGTACTAGATATTGCGGGAACTAAAAAAGTGCTATGGTTTATTTGTAAGATGGTAAAAACATACAAGAGGATTATTGTTATGGAAAGGACCACTTGCATGAACGAATGTTGTTTTAATACAAATGTTAAAAGCCTGTTAGAAATCTGTATGTTAGATTAGTAGATTAGTAGCAAAGAAATTTTATAAATTGTAGACCCTAAATAGTTAATGATTTTCTTGCTTTTATATGAACTCAAATACTAAGCAATCACAACATTTCCGTAATTACCGTTTTTTTTAATGTCTTTGAAAGGTTCATAATCCAATTATTAATTAACTTTAAGTAATATGATGAATCAACTTCAATACCAACAGTATGCCTTGCCACACATCTTTAGGTATTATACACTGTAAAGGTTAACAGCGTAGTAATATGATGAATCAACTTCAATACCAACAGTATGCCTTGCCACACATCTTTAGGTATTATACACTGTAAAGGTTAACAGCGTAGTAATATGATGAATCAACTTCAATACCAACTGTATGCCTTGCCACACATCTTTAGGTATTATACACTGTAAAGGTTAACAGCGTAGTAATATGATGAATCAACTTCAATACCAACAGTATGCCTTGCCAAACATCTTTAGGTATTATACACTGTAAAGGTTAACAGCGTAGTAATATGATGAATCAACTTCAATACCAACAGTATGCCTTGCCACACATCTTTAGGTATTATACACTGTAAAGGTTAACAGCGTAGTAATATGATGAATCAACTTCAATACCAACAGTATGCCTTGCCACACATCTTTAGGTATTATACATTGTAAAGGTTAACAGCGTAGTAATATGATGAATCAACTTCAATACCAACAGTATGCCTTGCCACACATCTTTAGGTATTATACACTGCAAAGGTTAACAGCGTAGTAATATGATGAATCAACTTCAATACCAACAGTATGCCTTGCCACACATCTTTAGGTATTATACATTGTAAAGGTTAACAGTGTAGTAATATGATGAATCAACATCAATACCAACAGTATGCCTTGCCACACATCTTTAGGTATTATACACTGTAAAGGTTAACAGCGTAGTAATATGATGAATCAACTTCAATACCAACAGTATGCCTTGCCACACATCTTTAGGTATTATACATTGTAAAGGTTAACAGCGTAGTAATATGATGAATCAATTTCAATACCAACAGTATGCCTTGCCACACATCTTTAGGTATTATACACTGTAAAGGTTAACAGCGTAGTAATATGATGAATCAACTTCAATACCAACAGTATGCCTTGCCACACATCTTTAGGTATTATACATTGTAAAGGTTAACAGCGTAGTAATATGATGAATCAATTTCAATACCAACAGTATGCCTTGCCACAGATCTTTAGGTATTATACACTGTAAATGTTAACAGCGTAGTAATATGATGAACCAACTTCAATAACAATAACTTTGCAACACATCTTCAGGTTTTATACATTGTAAAGGTTAACAGCGTAGTATTATTATGAATCAACTTCAATAACAATAACTTTGCAACACATCTTCAGGTATTATACATTGTAAAGGTTAACAGCGTAGTATTATTATGAATCAACTTCAATAACAATAACTTTGCAACACATCTTCAGGTATTATACATTATAAAGGTTAACAGCGTAGTATTATGATGAACCAACTTCAATAACAATAACTTTGCATTACATCTTCAGGTATTATACATTGTAAAGGTTAACAGCATAGTATTATGATGAACCAACTTCAATAACAATAACTTTGCATTACATCTTCAGGTATTATACATTGTAAAGGTTAACAGCGTAGTATTATGATGAACCAACTTCAATAACAATATCTTTGCAACACATCTTCAGGTATTATACATTGTAAAGGTTAACAGCGTAGTATTATGATGAACCAACTTTAATAACAATATCTTTGCAACACATCTTCAGGTATTATACATTGTAAAGGTTAACAGCGTAGTATTATGATGAACCAACTTCAATAACAATATCTTTGCAACACAACTTCAGGTATTATAGTAAAGGTTAACAGCGTAGTAGTATGATGAACCAACTTCAATAACAATAACTTTGCATTACATCTTCAGGTATTATACATTGTAAAGCTTAACAGCGTAGTATTATGATGAACCAACTTCAATAACAATAACTTTGCAACACATCTTCAGGTATTATACAATGAAAAGGTTAACAGCGTAGTAATAATTACATTGAATTAGTGCTTTATTATTAACATTATATAAGTATTAGTAATAATAAAATGTATTTGATTTATTTAAGGAAGTTTTGGAACAAAAATGTAATTAAATAGGTTATTATAATATAATATAATATTATAATATAATTATATTATAATATAATATTATGATCCATGGTTATAATTAATAAATATCAGATAAGACTTAAATACACAGTTTAAATAAAAAAATAATAAATAAATAAATAACATATCTAAATGTCTATAGTTCATTATTTATATACTTCGTTTCAACCAATTATTTGAAGCCTTCCAATTTATATTAATAACCACAACTATTACAAATTAGATATGCATAAGTAAACAATAAAGATGTATTCAATGCATACAGTAAACCTGTATTTTATAATTATATTGTGTTTTTAATGGACACTTTTTCAGTGAAACTAATTTTGTTTAAGTTGTTACTATACAGATGTAGTATGTTACACTATTATAAACACACTTATGGTACTTTATTGTTTAAGTTCTAAATTGACCACATAAGTCTATTAATGAGATTATATAAATCAGTAATACGTATCATTATTTTATAACGTTTATGGGAGATAGTTTAAATTGTATTAGGGCTGAGTACTTTATTTAAATTAACTTAATGTTTCTTTTTATAATAAAATAGCACATTGTTGAAATAGGTAAACAATTGTATTGTCATATTAAATATGTATAAATAGAATAAGGTGATTGATATCAGTGTATCTGGTTACTTTGTGATTCCTCTGGTCTAAGAGTAATCACGGTTCACTGAGATATCGATCACCTCAATACTTGTACATTTCGTACTTATATTGAAATATATCTGTGTCAAGTAACATTATTGTTCTGTGTTTGGAAGGAAACTAAAAAAAAAAAAAAAACAAAACTGTCACCATTTATATTAGATGTATTCAACTGGAGGTGACACAAAAAAGAAAATACTTGTCTTGAAAATAACAAATCGACTAGTGTTAGGCTCCAGAATTACTTGCCTTAGTTGTACTTATTAACTTCATAATCAGTAAAGCACATGAAGTGGAAGGCCGTCACTCGTTACTGACGAGTTGACAGCGAAAGTTGACGAAAAAATTCAAGAAAACCGGCGTTTCACTTTGAGCGGTAGTTCTCAAAGTTCAACAAAAAATGCCAGTAGACCGCTCAAAGTGAAACGCCGGGTTTCTTGAATTTTTTCGTCAACTTTCGCTGTCAACTCGTCAGTAACGAGTGACGGCCTTCCACTTCGTTCCTCGACGTGCACACTAGTTCTGCCTTCATTAAATTGAATGCACCATTTTCTCACCGATGATTCGTTCATCGCATTGTCACCGTACACTGCCTTAATTTGCCTATAAATTTTTATGGGTCGAACATGCTGCGCATTCAGAAACCGAATCACACTACGGACTTCACACTTGGCGAGATTTTCAATTGGCGCCGCCATTTTGAACTTCCACAAGAGACGCAAACGTGACTTCAAGGCACCGCTACACAGCTCAAACTGAAGCGGAAGGTTTAGACTAACGAATAAGCCCTATCACGACAATCATCCAGTGTGAAAGTGTTATGTGCTTAAACTTAACGTTAAAGTTAATGAGGGCATTCTGGCAGGTAATTAAGCTTAATTACTGCACCTTTGTCATAACTTTGTGTAGTGTGTGATTATTTATGTATGATTCTTCTTATTAAGATGTAAGAAGTCATAATATTATACTTATTATAATGGCAGCAAATATTCATTTTATTTTTTAATAGTTTTATAAATAGTAAGTTGAACATACAAATATACAACATGGAGGACATTCTTACTTAAGAGAAAACAAAAAATTTACACCGTCAAATAAAACAAATGTAATACTCTTACTGGCTTTGTATTTGCAATAATATACAACTTTTTAATTTAGTAAAAATGTTACATTAATTTATTTAGGTTTTCCAAGTATTATCAATATGCAGTTATTGTATATTGATAATATAATTTTAGTAATATACTATTACATCTAATTCAGTATAATTTTGAGCCTAGTTATTTTATTTTTTTAAATATACTCGTATTTATGAAAGTTATATTTCTAATTATTTCAGTAATTTTAAATTTATATGTTTTTTGTATAACACACAAATATTGTTATACAAAACATTTTATTTGCTTTTTGTCTTGTATAATGCATTATGCAGACTATTTGCTAGATTTAAAATTTAAAGTAACAAATACACATTTATTATGTAGTAACTTATAATTTTATTAATTAATAAATGTTATAATAATTGTTATAATAATGATATAAATACATAAATATATTCAAAACATATGTTTAAAAAAATTAATATTAAAGTTTTGTATCAGTTGTGGTTAGTCTGATGATGTAGTCCAATAGTAAAATTTAAATTATTGGAATATTCAAGTTTATTTCTACAAATTATATTCTATAATTTTACTAAATAATTCAATATAAATTACTCAGTGGAACAGTAGAATATGATATGATTTCATTTAAATAAATAACATTAAAATACTAAAAATACGGTATAAATTAGATGGTCATTTTTTATACAATATTAATTGTTTGAACTTTCCAATAACAAAAGGTCAAACACTTCAAATAATTTGAATAACAATGTAATATATATTCACAATAATTTATAAACGCTGATAATTAAAATATCTTTTTAAAACCTATAATAATTTGTTATAGTTGCTATTAACTAACAAACTGTCTATTTTTCAACGTATTTTAAAACAGTTTGTAAGAGAATACACGTGATCTAAATTTTATACAACAAAAACCATCTAAATATATTACATACATATCGTGTTCATGCATTTATATTCTCCACATTGCTATTAAATACTCACTAGACCCACTTTCGTCCATTTCGGGGAACTTAGAAAGTTCATTTTTGAATGCCAGTATATAATATGGACATATTCTATTTTTTCTTTCTAGCTTGTAGTTATCTTCATTGCGACAAGTTTCCCTCCCACTCTACAGACGACAGCTCCTGGATCTACAGCTATTAGGTTGAGGTCTACAGGCTGATCCCTTCACCTTCAGAAATGGAAAGCCCCTGGCCCGAGCACATTTCGGCGATGAGATCAGCCAGTAGATCTCAGCCTTCCACGAATTACCAGCAAGAAATACCAAGTAAACTTCCAATTTACTTCTCATATTTTGTTGCACACAACTTATTGTTGTATTGGGAACTATTTTAGGTACGAATGTAAATAGTTAGTAAATTATAGTAAACAGAGAAAATTATATTTGTAATTATGTCAGCAATTTTAAGTGTTTTTGTTTTATTTTTTTTAATGTATATGCGAAAATGATATTCATAATAATCTAAGTAATTTTAAGCGTATATATTTTTTTACTAGATGCGATTGTAAACCCACTATTTGTTTTTGAGTTTGCAACCAAGATGAATTATAAGCCCACATTAATTATTTATAAATAACTACTTTTAGACAATCTGAAATCGAATTGTTCATTTAGTACAGTATTTTTATCGATATAATATTGGTAATCAACACATAATACTATGAAATTTTAAATAACTTGTATTTACATTACAAAGTGGCCTGTTTTGTAAGAGTTTATATTATATACATAGTACGTTTACTATAGTGTTATGTGATAACTTGTGACCATCAAGTTTAGCGGATGTAGAAGAATCTGTACGCTGCAATGTACATTTCCGTAAGTAGAAATGAAGATGATAAATCAATATCTTTAACCGAGCAAACAACTACATGGTTTGCTTTTCAATTTTGGATTTTATCTTTGAATAAATGATTCTATTTTGAATAACTTAGTACTTTATGTATACATCGTAGTTGACCTCATTGATTGATTCATTCATTTATATGATGTTATTTCCTTTTAATCATGTTATTCGTTGAATTAAAACACACTTCAACGTTAGTAATAAAAATATTTCATTAGCCAACGCTATTTGAACTAGAATATCTACAGAACGTCCATTTTATGTAAGATATTGTTAAAGGTGGTAATATTATTTGGCATAGTTTTATAAAATCATATGAATTAGTAACATGTACTTGAATACCTCTACAGTACCTACCTCGGGTTTGCGTGTTTAAGAAGTCGTAAATTATTTAGTGTGATAGTGATAGTAACTAACACGTGTTTTCTATAAGTTGTGTTGATTGTGAGTTGCTAGGTAAAACAAACACCATTATGAGGTAAGTTACTAAAATAAAGTTAATAAGTTAATTCTTTACAAACTGTTTAATTACTACAAGATATGCCAATGGTGACGAGTCACCGTTCAGGACATAATTAATATTCAATAAGAGAAACTATAGAAATTAAAATTACTACGAAGAACTTTCAAAATGCAAATGACAAATTGCAACAAATGGATTAGAACCTACACTACAACAAAGCTGAGTGAAATCAAATCAAGACTAGAACTACTAAATTCAATTTACTGTAAGATGACCTCAATCCAAGACTTAATTGATTTAAATACTAAAGATTATTTCATAAATGATTAAAACATTTACAGATGTGAATCCTATTATACGTTTATTGACTTAAAAGTTAAATTGCAACATATCCTACAAGAAGATACAAGTGAAGTTAGCTCACTGAAGAAAACCATTCAATTATCTAATTTAGGACCTAAACTAACTGCCTCTGACCTAAACTACGTATCACTAGATGAACAAGAAAAATATTCAAAATTTTAAAAAGGTTAAAATTATTCATGAAACTTACGGGAATATCTGACAACACTTTAAAAATACTTACACTTCTACATGCTTTGTCACTCCTTGTACACCAAAGGTTACACGACCTGTGTGCACCAGATGAACATTTGTCCAAAACGTATGAAGAGATAGTAACGTTATTAAAAAACCACATGGAGCCACAGGCTAGTGTACTTACTTTGCAACACAGATTCATTACAAGAGAACAAAACTTAGGTGAAACCGTTATGTAAATAAAAAAATTTTCAACATATTGTAAATTCCATTGTTCATGTGAAAAACCCATTTATGATAAACTATTAAGACATATTGAGTCCATTTTTAAATGGTTAAAATATACTGAAATTAGGACTAGGTTATTACAAGATAGAGAGATTAAACATGTTAAAGAAGTTGTTGAAACTGTTTATTGCTTTGAACCAGTTAAAACAGATAATGTAATGATATCTGCAAGTACTACTATACGTGAAACATATAAAATGAAACATAGCAACACATTTTCAAGAAACTCTACAGAAAAACAAACATACAGATGAAGTGATCATCCAACAGATGTTTCCATTCTAAAAGAAAAATGCTTTCACTTTGAAGACCCAGAACACAGAGCGAGCTTATGCCAATGTGTAAACAAGATATGTGGCTCGTAGCCCGATCTCAGTTCCATATAGTCCGAGTTTACATGAGTAAAAACAAATTCACAAACAAGAATAGAAGTAAACCAAGTGAAAATGTGCACTTTACAGTGTAAACCTTACTACTGATGACCGTACTGGTATACAAGAGATAAATATAGTTTCTGATACTAAGAAAAATGACAAATTCAGTATTGACGTGATTGTTATTGAATCACAAAAATATATGCTTTGAACTAGACACAAGAGCTTCTTTGACATCGATTTCCTTTAAAGATTTCAAACTTATTCTTCCAAATAAAATATTTTTTATGATTGGTGTTTAACTGTGAATATACACAGGTGAGGTCATCAGACCAAGAGGATGTACATTTGTTACCTGTAATTACCAGGGGCAAATAGTCTATTGGCAAACTTTACGTATATAATCAAGACGTCGACCTTAACTTTGGCAGAGAGTATATGAGATCAGGACTGCTGTGGAAACAAAAGATAGGAACTTAATACACTGCTAGAACAGTTAAAAATTGTTTTTCAAAATTATATCGGTTCTATTTCTGAGAACAAAGCACAATTTATCTTTCAAGAAGGAACACACCCAATATAAAAAACACCCAGACAAATACCCTATACTTTGAAAAAAAAATAAACAAATTGAAAATGAAATGTAAGGATTGAAGAAATTGAACATTTTATTAAAATTAGTCATTCCGAGTGGGAAACCCCAGTAGTGCCACTAGTTAAGCCTAATGGGAACATCAAGTTGTGTGCAGACTACAACGTGACCTTGAACAAAATTCAATGGCTGGTTATGCAACTGAGGAAAGTACCAAATTCAACTGAACCAAGTGCTTATAGTGTTTGGACGAAACATAAGGACACAAATTTATTTAATGATACCAGTAAGGAGTAAAGACAAAGTTAATTCTTGCCTACCGTTACGAAGAGTATTTAAGGAGGGAGAAAGGGTTCAAGCTACTTGCTATACCAGAGGAAGCTCTAGGTGGAAATTTGGTGTAATCATTGGTAAAGATGGAGCATTCTTATATTTAGTAAAATTGGAAACTGGTGAGATTTGGTGGAGATATTGAGCTAAAAATTTATGGGAATGATAATTAACAGATTTTTTTATAATTTGAGTTGATTATGTGTTGCTAGGTAAAACAAACACCATTATGATGTATGTTACTAAAATAAAGTTAATATGTTAATTATTTATAAATTGTTTGGTTACTACAAGATATGACAGATTGTGTTTACTAAAGATATTGATATACGTTTTGAAACGGTTTATCATTCAAATATGTATGCAAGATATTTTAGGAAAATGTATTGATTTACCATCTGCACTCCTGTCCTTAGACCATGACCATGTAAGTTCAACGTACCACTACGTTGAATTGAAGGCCGAATCGAAGGCAAAACAGAAAAAAAACCCAAATATGACAAAGGACTACATCAAATAGTTAGCATCGTTTGTGAATTGAAATTGCTTTCTGTAAATGAAGCAATTCTGATTCGTTTTTAGCCAAAGTTCTCAAAAGGTAGAGCCAAATGTCCCTATGGATTAATTGATTTTCAAAGGTGATACATATATTCTTAACAAATTGACTTAGAACCAAATTGTGACAGCTTTAATGTAAGACCCAGTTTGTGTTTGTTTCTATTTTCGAACCTCATTTCATCCGTGTGGCTTAGTAGGCATGAAACTTAGAATTGTGAATTGCCTAAAACGACTGGTACTGAATTAAGTCAATAGCTCAAATACAAAACTCTGTACATTTTTAATTCATTGAAAACGTGTTTAGATAACATTATTTAACAAAACTAAATTACTTGGTGAACGCCTTTGTTATCTTTCTTATGTTACCTGTTTTGTGTTCAAATCGGCTCTTCAGCTTATGAGTGGATGTAGAAGCTGTGGAACGCTGCAATGTACATCACCTAAGGGTAGGGATGAAGATAACAAATCAATACTTCCAACCTACCATATTACTAAATATTTTGCTAATGACTTTGTAAATTTTATCCTTATTAGTAATAAGATATTATATTAAATTGCTAGTTCTAAGATGCAACCGAGAGTTTGATTAATCAAGCATATGGCTTACTTGCCACATAGCATACTATATTGTACTTTTTTCAATTAGTGCGAGAAGAAGCAACATATTTAATAAGGAAGAATTTTATAGTAAAATCTACCTCCTACACGTTTGGGAATAGCCCTAGATAAACAGATACATTGGGGAAGTTAAGGAATGTCGTATCAAACAAAACTACTTGTAAAATAATTGATTAAAAAAGTAATAAAATATTATGTACAGTATTTGTTGATACTGAACAGTTAAAAGCGTTTTCATCATCACTAAATATTAAAATGTAAAATATTGAAAATATACCATTGGAATCCATGTATCGTCAACTACTTACACTTACGATATGAAAGTGGTTTCCACGAAAACAACATAAATACAACTAATTGTTTTATGCATTATACACATATGTTTATTAGAAATCTTAAAACCCTTCTTTAAGGGCTTATAAGTTATTAATAGTACTTTCTGAAATAAAACAGAAGGCCTTCATAATAATAAAACAGAAGGCATTCATAATAATAAAACAGAAGGTCTTCATAATAATAAAACAGAAGGCCTTCATAATAAAACAGAAGGCCTTCATAATAATAAAACAGAAGGCCTTCATAATAATAAAACAGAAGGCCTTCATAATAATAAAACAGAAGGTCTTCATAATAATAAAACAGAAGGCCTTCATAATAAAACAGAAGGCCTTCATAATAATAAAACAGAAGGCCTTCATAATAATAAAACAGAAGGCCTTCATAATAATAAAACAGAAGGCCTTCATAATAATAAAACAGAAGGCCTTCATAATAATAAAACAGAAGGCCTTCATAATAATAAAACAGAAGGCCTTCAAAATAATAAAACAGAAGGCCTTCATAATAATAAAACAGAAGGTCTTCATAATAATAAAACAGAAGGCCTTCATAATAATAAAAGAGAAGGCCTTCATAATAATAAAACAGAAGGCCTTCAAAATAATAAAACAGAAGGCCTTCATAATAATAAAACAGAAGGCCTTCATAATAATCACTATACAAGTTTGATACTCACATTGAGGCCCTTCGCCATTACAGTCTTAGGCTTCTTCGTGAGTAATGCCAAAAGAGACTAAGAACCGCTTTCACTACAACCGTCCTATAGGCTTCTCCTGATCATGAGACATGAGAGGCGGGACTGGAGCAGCTTTTACAAGACGAAATACAAAGATAAGAGAATGAGTACACAAATACACCCAAAACCTAAGACGCTGTTAGTGTAAAGCCACTACTCCCATTCTCTCTTTCAGTTCTTCCGTGACGTGACTTACGATGAAGGGATTTAAAAATAAACGTAATTCTGCATAACATTAAAATACCAGATAAAAGAATTAAATACTTTTTGTTTTGTATGTTTTACCCTAAATATCAAATGGCGTAATAGTTTTTACTTTAATGTTTCCTTCAATTTATAACTAACAAAGTTATGTAGTGTTTGTTAACAATTAAGAAAAAATAAATAATCGCAACAACAATTTATTTTTTCTTTTAACAATTATACAGACGTTTTAGAATAGTAGCCCTCCTTTAACTATTTCATCTAACACTTAACGTGATAACTAAGAAAAGCCGCCATATAATAGTTTATAAGCTAAAACTCTCCTATTGAATTTTTGACTTTTTTTATATATTTTGTACTACAGAACATATTAAAGTGCATTTTCAGACAGTTTCATCAAAGTTCAATTGTGCTTGTAAAAATGAAAAATAAAAGAAGAAAAAACTATTTTTGGAATTTTTATTGGTAGTTTTGAAGTTATCTTGAATATATTAAGTACATAAATTGTAGCTTTTTTTATTGTCTACATAATTTATTTTTGCATTTTTGGACACATTTGACAAATCAAAGAAAAACTCTTTTCACCTTATTTCAACTTCCAAAAAATCAATCCTTGAACTTTAAAACTCAGGATAACAATTATATTTATTCTAAATCTGAGTCCTTTACCCTTGGCTACATTTTAAGTCCTGCCTCTTAAAGGTTTATCATTATATAGCTTCGAAAATGTTTTTATTAACATTAGATTGAGGAGTATTTTAGTTTCTAAGTACAAACTACTATTTTTTGTAATGAAACGTACAAAATATATGTAGAATGTTTGCTTATTGGTTTCTTACGTTGAATATCAGCGAGTGTCGAGGAAGCCCCTCAAGAGGAAGCTGTACAAAAAGCCGACTTCCCAAACAGTAATGTAACCTGTAACACACACTACTGTCAATAGCTCTCTACAAAACAGTTGAACAAACGAGTTTTTGCCTCGAGGGTAAACAGACCGAGGAATACAGACTAATCAAATTACCTGTAACTTTATCAAAGTTTAATTACATAAGAACTATTAAGAGAATAATCAGTCTGCTTTTGTCTTTACATCAACAGAAATACTAACGTTGAAGATGACAAAATATTTAAGATTAAAACATATTGTAATCATACATAGTTATTTGATGATAACTATGTATACGCTAGTTTTAGTATTCTCTTAGTTAAATATTGATCTTCTTCGTGTATTTTCAATGTTAATTAAATCATTTATAAAATAAAACTATTGGAAAAGTGTTTATTTACATAATTATAGTACTTGCTGATGCACTTCACATACTTTATATTGAACCTATGAATGAAATAAAAAACATATATAAGTTAGTACTGAAAAAAACGCACGCACGCATGCACGCGCGCACGCGCGCACGCGCGCACAAGAGCACACACACACACACACACACACACACACACACACACACACACACACACACACACACACACACACACACACACACACACACACACACACACACACACACACACACACACACACACACACGCACGCACGCACGCACGCACGCACGCACGCACGCACGCACGCACGCACGCGCACACACACACACACACACACACACACACACACACACACACACACACACACACATAAAACTATAGATCTAGGTAGCTTGCAATACAAATTAAGTTAATTAACTTATTTTTTATCGTTAAAGAATACCGACCTACTTTTAAAAGATTTTAATTAATTTACAGTATGTCACATCGTTCATGAAGGACCTTAGTGCATTAAGACGCTAAGAATGTAATGATAAATTTATTTGGATAATTTTAAAAATACCATTTGAATCCATAAATCATTTCGTTTACAATGCTGTGAAATAGTATATATATATATATATATGAGGTGATGACTCCTTTTTTGAAACTTTTAGGGGGCAATATATGTATTTTAGGGGGCCAATAATACCCGTTTTATTCAAATATTTATGAAAAACTATTACGTTTAGTTTACGTAGGCCTATATGTCAAATGGCTATAGATATATGATATTAGTTAGTATGATGTTCGATTTATTAGGTTAATTAATATTTCGGTTTGTTAATATCATTTGCATATATTTGCTTAACAACTATATATAGATTTATATTTTGGAATGTCTCTCTTGATTATTTTGACAATTCCAAATTCAGTGAAACTTAGAGTAAAATATCACAAAACATACAAAATATAATGAAAAGAGGAAAATTTTGATCGCACAGCAAGACACACGCTCACTACAGCTACATAATGTTGTTTAAAGCAAGGCTGCGTCCAATTTATGAATCCTAGCATAGGCATATGGTGTTATTGTTAGAATAATATAAAACTGCTATGCCTAGTATATTCCTGAGAGATCTGCCAGTATGTATACAATGTTTCCTTGTACTTTTCAAAAGAAAGTACTTTTGGTGAGATTAGGTTTCGTTACGTCATTTGGTTTTGTGCCAAATGGTCAGGCGGCCCGTCACACAGACAGTTGGCGCCAAGCCATCACAGATGACTTCTGTCTTGTTGGTTAGTTGCACTAGTTGCACTCCATAACATTTTTAAATGCCATTATTTGCTATAGTTTAACGGCTTTCTCAGAACGTTTGAATGCATAACTTAGTTATTCAATAGTTACAGAATACTCTTATCATTGATAGTTAAAAACATAAATTATATAATAACTCTATTATTATTTATAAAACATGTCACTACTTAAGGGGATATTACAGTGATAAAAAGCTAATAAAAAAAATAAAATTAAAATTTTTCATACTAACAGTTATACTAAGAGATATCAATCTAGGTTTTAGATATTGCTTGAATTAAATTTAAAGAATACATATTAGAAGTTTAAAATTATATTTATGTAAACTGTAAATTTCCATAAAATGCCTAAATATGGATATATTTATAATAAATTGGATATTGTGAAATTATAATAAAGAAAATATAAATTTACATTTTGCTTTTTACCCTTATTACCAGTACTGGCTGCATAGATGTACTGTCTCAATTGGACCTATTGTGGAGTTCATTCTGTTTAATATTTAATAAAACAGACAACAATCCATACGATGAGAATCAAGTAGTATTGTAGAAATAATTCCTGTGTACAATAGATGGTTATCTGACCTTACAAACATGTTGGATTTGTTTTGAATTTATGTATTTCAAAGATAACAAAGCCGATTTTCAGAATCGCTCCTAAAAAATGGCTCAGAATATTTTTTTAGCTAACCAGTTTTAGGTCTTTTTATAGCACAATAAATATAGATACAACTATTGTTAAGATGTGACTAGGTATTTAAACATTAATATTTTTTTAATTATAAGTGCTTATAAATATCAACATTCGTATAGAGTAGTTAGTCTCATGGTTTTCACAAAAATAAAGCAATTATAAAAATAATAAATGATCAAGAAACAAAAGTAATGAAATGATAACTTCAAAACTCTCATATGATATTTGTTTCGTGTCTCCTCTGGACTCAGCGAGTGTATATTTCTATAACTTTTAAAATGTCTATCAACTAAACTCATTTTGTAGGCCTATATGTTTGCAAATCGGATTGCTATTTTTACTGATTATTTCACGTGTTGTTGCCTCAAAATATATCCTTACAATATGACTTTCGAAGTAACTTTGTGAGTCACGATTTTACTTATATAAAACAAAACTAAAAATCTATAGGCAAATACTAGTTTCAGGTGGATTTTTTCGGTTTAATCTGTTGACTTATCATAACAAATATTTTAATAAAATTTTTAATTATAATAGGGATTGCTGAATCATTTAATTCGATCAAAAATTATTTCTTAAATTTGATTGAATAAAATTGCTAGTATTTATGTTAGTAATAAATTTAAATGTGTTACAAGAAAACATTCTTAAAAGTTTCTTTATGGAGATATGGCTGCCCAAAGTGACTAATTTGGCATTTTTTTTTTTTTTTCTTAACTCATGAACAAACCATGTGATATATTTTATTAACATTTTGAGAATACAGTGGACAAAAGGTACTAACCAACTTAGTATATAGTAAATCTTAAACAAAACAATTTTTTTTAATTATTACAAATTATTTTTCCTTAAATAATATTTGTAAAATTGTGAATTGAAATTTGTTTAATCATCTTTGGCTAAAAGAATGATTATTATTATATAAAAAATGCACTGCTAGAGTTTACTATAAACAAAAGAGTTGTTTCCATCTGTTGAATTTGTGGGGCGGAGCTGCCGGGAACTATGAGGGGGAGAGAGGGGAGGGGAGTACATTGCTTGTTTGTTAGTGAGTCAGGATCTTTACTACTCTTAGCAGCAGTCGCAATAAAATCTAGAACTAAATTCCTTAGAAATGTAATCTGGGAACCCGGAGGAATACCCTTAATGTTCACTTGATATATTGTACTAACTATAAAAATCTTTGTACATGATCATATTGGGTGTTTCAGGGGCTATCTTTACACAGGACCAAAAGGACAGCAGCACAGAGCTGGCCTTCAAGTATGCCGTTTACAGACTGAACAAAGACAAGGAACTACTACCAAAAACCACGTTAGTCTACGATATTCAGTACGTGCCCAGAGATGACAGTTTCAGAACCTCCAAGAAAGGTCATTATTAAATTCTACAATCTTAAATATTTACATTACTTACATATATGGTTAGTGATAATTGTTGTAGCTGTAGTTAAAATGTTGCATCTTTGCATCGTTGTTTTGTAAAATATTAACAACAGCTAAACTAAAACTGTCTAAAAGCAATTTTATATGAAATAACACATATTCAAAAGTATAAACTCAAACTTGATCAAAAGCATGTATTACAATATTTAATAACTGCATTTTACTTTACTGAAACGTCTCTCTTTATAGCAAGAAAATCTATAAAACACTTAAGAGTATAAACTCTTACATATGAACAGAAATGAGATAGAAAAGCTACTCATAATACTACACGTACGTACTGGCTGATATTCCATTACTAGTTTTACAGTTAATTAATTTGTAACGTTATTTCGCACTATATAGTTAATCGAACTAATTTTTTTCATATGCATTTTATAATTTATCTGGAGGTAATTTACCAAGCCTAAGTCGTAGATTTTGATTAAATTTATAATGTCCCTATTGAACCTTATTCATTCAAGATGTAAAATAATTTATGAAATATAGTAATATTGTAATATAAAGTATATGACAGTTTAATATAGAAAGCAAACAACAAAAACCTAACATTTTGTTTATTCAATGAGTAAAGTATCGACCGCTGGTAAAGTGTGGATTCGAACCTTGGACATTGCACTCCGCAGTCCGAAGCCTTAGCCACTTCTGTTGTGCGTATTGGTGTAGAATCTTGTTAAAATGTTCGTTGTATAGAACGTGTTTCACTCAACGTAAAACACGTGATATATGTCACAACCTCATATTATTAAGGGCAGGTATCAGCCTTCAGTTGTTTGTGTTGCTATTCAAGGAATACAGGAAGAACATAAATCTAAAATGCTAACGATACATGTTTTTCTTGTCATTGCAATATTTTATTCAGCATGCAAGCAGATGGAGTTTGGTATTCAAGCCCTGTTCGGACCCAGCGACCCACTTCTGGGGGCCCATATTCAGTCCATTTGTGAAGCTTTGGACATTCCTCATGTTGAAGCAAGGATAGACTTTGAGCCTGTATTCAAAGAGTTTTCCATCAACCTACATCCATCCCAAGAACATATGAACCATGCATTTAAGGATGTTATGACGTTCCTCAACTGGACCAGGGTTGCCATCATCTACGAGGAAGACTACGGTAAGTCACTATTGTCTTATAGTTATTTTAAAGATATGTACGATAACATTTTTGCATTAGGTTGGTTTATGGCTATACATATAAGCTTAAAAAAATAAGTACCAATTTTTTAATATATATCATCAAAAACTACAATTAAACTTTAATTTTTTTTAATATTCTATTTAATTAATTTGAAAACGCGTATTTAGTGAGGATGATATTCTATTGTTTTAAAAAATGCATTTTAAATAACAAACTGTATCTTCTAATATAATCATTTTATAGTTTAAATTAGAACAAATGTTATGATACAACCAATTTATAGTTGAAAGGTTGATATCAAAACAAAACTTTGATAGTATAATTATTTAATATAGTTTACAAATACGTCTAGCTGTATTAAAAATACATAAATGGGCTAGTATTCACAAGTATTGTGATTTTTTTACTTTGCAATTGCAAAAATGCTATAACTATAAATTTTATATGAATATTTTTTAGATGTAAAATGGAAAGTACAAGAACAAACTTTCAAAAGTTCTACATTATAGAGTTAATAGTAAATATTATATTGGTCACTACAGTGGTCACCAGTGTCCATAAATACGCAACTCTATCTGACCATTAACCAATAATAGATATTGATCTTATAATAATAATAATTAATAATACCGAGCTACGAGTTAGACCAATCAGCTAAAAATTACTTCATGACTCTGACACTGTTGTACTTTTTTCCTGTTTATATAATATGCATATTTTAATTTGAGTAGCACATAATTCATTAGCAATTATTTACTACTCAATTTAATTTTCTTGGTTGGTAGCTAAACTTATCTGAGAGCAGTGTTGCCGGCTGTAAATATTTAGGGAGATATTTAATTATATTTATGCATGTTCTATTAATTGACTCAAGTACAATTACTGTTGACAGCTGAAGTCGTGAGCGCTAAAGGTCAGACGTCAAGTCTTGGCATGCACATCTAAAGTAGAAATGAGTTCTTACCTCTCTCTACTTTCCTATACTTTATACTTCTTAGAAAAACTATTTGTCTTATTTATATTATTATGTAAGCTCTGCCTTAGGTTAGCTAATCATTAGAACTGTATATAAGCGTAGATTAGCGTTGCTTTCTTTGAAAGAGTTAAACTGATTAGTGTGAATATATATATATTCACACTAATCAGTTATATATATATATATATATATATATATATATATATAAATGTTTTTCAATCTCTGCTACAGATATATTATTTTACTTCAAAAGCGATAAATAATGCAATAGGTTAGTATTATATGAAAAGTTTGATGAGTTCGATTAGTATTTAATAGCTTAGATCCAAATTGAATGGCCATTATCGTTCTTGTGGAATATAAGTTCATTAAAATGGAATATGTAAGGAGACATAAATATATAATAATGATTAAATTTTCGATTCATAACAATACTAACATTGTAAAGTAAAGAAATGTTGCGTTTTAACTGTAACTCACTAAATGAAAAACTAAAATTGTAGCTATAACAGAGTGGCAATGATATACGATAAGAATCTTGCTGATATAGGTAGGTGTCTTCATTGGTTATAGTGAGCAAAATATTCAGTAAACGTCTCTTGACTTCTTAACGAAGTTCAAATAAAATATTACCGTCTAAAATAAATGTTTTTCCTTAGTAAACATGTAAGTCAGCCCACTCAATGTTTCATCTCTATTAAGTCTGTGCATATTCATAGCTGTTAGTTAGAGCACTAGCCGTTTGAGTCATTATACTAAGTATACAAGACCTGTGTCAATATAACTTGCTTGAAACCTACATCCCACAAGTTCAATTACGACGTGTTTGGGAGGAAGGATGTGACAATACCACAGTACGTGAATTTAAGGAAGGGTGGGTTGGAGAATACGTGAATTTAAGATAGCCCTCACTACCCACCATCAGGCAACACAAATTTAGTTTTTCGTCCTGAAAAAGGATAATTTAGTTACAGCCTAGTATGATCTGGCGAGGTATGGCACTGTGGACCTACAGATTATTGTGACTTGCGCGAGGCAGGGCACTGTGGACCTACAGATTATTGTGACTTGGCGAGGCAGGGAACTGTAGACCTCCAGATTATTGTGACTTGGCAAGGCATAGCACTGTGGATCTACAGATTATTGTGACTTGCGCGAGGCAGGGCACTGTAGACATCCAGATTATTGTGACTTGGCAAGGCATAGCACTGTGGACCTACAGATTATTGTGACTTGCGCGAGGCAGGGCACTGTGGACCTACAGATTATTGTGACTTGGCGAGGCAGGGCACTGTAGACCTCCAGATTATTGTGACTTGGCAAGGCATAGCACTGTGGATCTACAGATTATTGTGACTTGCGTGAGGCAGGGCACTGTGGACCTACAGATTATTGTGACTTGGCAAGGCAGGGCACTGTGGACCTACACATTATTGTGACTTGGCAAGGCATAGCACTGTGGATCTACAGATTATTGGGACTTGCGCGAGGCAGGGCACTGTGGACCTACAGATTATTGTGACTTGGCGAGGCAGGGCACTGTGGACCTACAGATTATTGTGACTTGGTGAGGCAGGGCACTGTGGACCTACAGTAATTGTAACTTGGCAAGGCACTGAGGACCTACAGATTATTGTGACTTGGCGAGGCAGGGCACTGTGGACCTACAGATTATTGTGACTTGGTGAGGCAGGGCACTGTAGACCTCCAGATTATTGTGACTTGGCAAGGCATAGCACTGTGGATCTACAGATTATTGTGACTTGCGCGAGGCAGGGCACTGTGGACCTACAGATTATTGTGACTTGGCAAGGCAGGGCACTGTAGACCTACAGATTATTGTGACTTGGCAAGGCATAGCACTGTGGATCTACAGATTATTGGGACTTGCGCGAGGCAGGGCACTGTGGACCTACAGATTATTGTGACTTGGCGAGGCAGGGCACTGTGGACCTACAGATTATTGTGACTTGGTGAGGCAGGGCACTGTGGACCTACAGTAATTGTAACTTGGCAAGGCACTGAGGACCTACAGATTATTGTGACTTGGCGAGGCAGGGCACTGTGGACCTACAGATTATTGTGACTTGGTGAGGCAGGGCACTGTGGACCTACAAATTATTGTGAAATTCAAACCGTATATGTTGTATTGGTCTGATTTTGGTCATATTATGGCTTATATTATAGTAATATAGAAGCCTTGCCATAGTAAATGTTGTCTTAGTGACTTAACTTGTCACATTCATTTTTAAATAAATCTAGGTTTCAGACTATAAATTAGATATACGGTTTTTATGTTTCAGCTTTTTTTTATTTTAAGTTCAAACTACTATTTAGTTACGTTAAAAAAACGTTATACGTAAATTGTACTTAATTATATCTTATGTGATAGTATAATACACAAGTAATTTTAATATATAGGCTTTTAATTATCTAATTAAAAAGTTTTACAATCCATTTAACAGAAATAAATAAATACAAATGATCATAGTGTGTATGAAAATAGGTGAATGATTAATAATTGATTAACTTATGTTGTTAATAGGATAATTAGATGGAATCATAACATATTTAATGTATGTTTATTAGTTATTGTTTTTCATATGTTCGTAGATCGTTTAATTTCATTTTCCATTATAGGTACGTAGATTGAATTTTGTGCTGGATTGAGAATTACTATTTGTATACTTAACATTCAAACACATTTCTTTTTTTCATTTTTTCAATCATATTCTATTTTACTTGCTACTAACCACAGCACGTTCCGTTTAGTTTTATATTTTGTTCAGTAATCTATAATGATTTCCCAATATCTTTTTAATAATTTATTTGTATTCATCAATTTTCTTTTTAACATGTCTTGAAGTTCGTCTAAAGCACTTCAAATTTTATTTTTAGATTCACTTAGTATTTTATAACGATTTTTTAATAATTTAATCTTGAATATTTGGTTTAACTACTTTTAATATTAGGACTACTTTAAAATGTTACTATAATGTTGGCTGTAAATGTTTTTATAATATACCATTATTTTGTGCAGTGATGAACTGTGTGAGAGGTTTTAAATAATTATTATTTTTAAGTGTTGTTTTTATGTTTATTTTTATACTATGCCCTTTTTATTACATACTGTAAATAATCGTTGTTTCTTAATAATAAAATATAATTTTGATTTGTTACTCTATATCTTGTTCATTGTAAATAAGTTGTATTGCTCGGTTGTAAATATTTTAAGAAAATTCCATTTTAATATAATATGGACCATTAGTCAACATTTAAATACTGTCCAAAGAGTAAATTTTATTCCTATAAATAGACGTTTTTTACATATTTTTTCCAATTACAATGAAGGGATGAAAGTTTATTTTCTTTTTTTAACTAAATTGCATTGTAGATCGTAAAGAATTTATTTATCGAAACTCATTATTTTTCAATTCGTTGATATTTGCTTTCAGAAATCATACACGCCTTCTAATTACCTTAACCAAATAAATATTATCTGCCTCTTTTCCCATTATGTTGTCTATATATTTTGCAAATATCTACATACAAGTTAATCATCTATTTTAAGAACTAATTCTATAGGTAAAAAGTAGACAAAATGTGCTCTAAAATATCTAGAGTATGTATAAAATGCTTATAATCCAAGATAACCACCATTTTGTTTTTACTAATTAATTTGTATATTTTGAACGACTCAAAGGATAGTGTTGGAATGTTAAACATTACTTATACATACAAAGAGTAATTTTGAAAAAAAAATTAACACGTTGATGCAATCCGTTTCAAAATATCATATATATACTTTCTTTATTACAGTGAAATTTTTGAAACATTTTACATTTTATTTAAACTAGTCAATAATGTATTTTGTAGCCCGGTTAACGTTCAATCCGATGGTGTGAAGGTCCAAATTTTGTTGTGTTTTATATTTTACTTTTTAACATTTTAGTTTTCTTAAAACTTAATTATGAAAGGAGCAGTGAGATTATTTTAAAGTGAAGGAATTTTTTTAAAGTGCAACACTTTCGGCATTGAAAGTGTATAATATGCTTTTTCTCTATTGTTAATAAAATTTATGGATAATAACAACAAACGCATATATGCTGAAACAAACGTTAAGTGTGTGATGAAATTAACGTGGTTTTGATAAGGGCAAGTATAGGAACCGTATTACTTAAATTCACAATACCATCTCTGGAAAGGTTATTTATTCATGGATACAATACCAATACATGAATACAAATACCAGACCTTTCATAGATTCAGAAGAAGCTACTTACAAAAAACTATATGATCTGGCAAGTCAGCTAAGCCAAGACTATATGATCTGGCAAGTCAGCTAAGCCAAGACTATATGATCTGGCAAATCAGCTAAGCCAAGACTATATGATCTGGCAAGTCAGCTAAACCAAGATTATATGATCTGGCAAGTCAGCTAAGTCAAGACTATATGATCTGGCAAGTCAGCTAAACCAAGACTTTATGATCTGGCAAGACAGCTAAGCCAAGACTATATGATCTGGAAATACATTTAAGCCAAGACTATATGATCTGGCAAGACAGCTAAGCCAAGACTATATGATCTGGCAAGACAGCTAAGCCAAGACTATATGATCTGGTAAGTCAGCTAAGCCAAGACTATATGATCTGGCAAGTCAGCTAAGCCAAGACTATATGATCTGGCAAGTCATGATCTGGCAAGACATTTAAGCCAAGACTATATGATCTGGCAAGACAGCTAAGCCAAGACTATATGATCTGGCAAGTCAGCTAAGCCAAGATTATATGATCTGGCAAGTCAGCTAAGCCAAGACTATATGATCTGGCAAGTCAGCTAAGCCAAGACTATATGATCTGGAAAGACATTTAAGCCAATACTATATGATCTGGCAAGACAGCTAAGCCAAGACTATATGATCTGGCAAGTCAGCTAAGCCAAGACTGTATGATCTGGCAAGACAGCTAAGCCAAGACTATATGATCTGGAAAGACATTTAAGCCAAGACTATATGATCTGGCAAGACAGCTAAGCCAAGACTATATGATCTGGAAAGACATTTAAGCCAAGACTATATGATCTGGCAAGACAGCTAAGCCAAGACTATATGATCTGGCAAGACAGCTAAGCCAAGACTATATGATCTGGAAAGACATTTAAGCCAAGACTATATGATCTGGCAAGACAGCTAAGCCAAGACTATATGATCTGGCAAGTCAGCTAAGCCAAGACTATATGATCTGGCAAGACAGCTAAGCCAAGACTATATGATCTGGCAAGTCAGCTAAGCCAAAACTACATGATCTGGCAAGACAGCTAAGCCAAGACTATATGATCTGGCAAGACAGCTAAGCCAAGACTATATGATCTGGCAAGACAGCTAAGCCAAGACTATATGATCTGGCAAGTCAGCTAAGCCAAGAGCTTATATGTCCTAAGCATGATGATGACAAAGTAGCTCTTCTTTTAATATTCTCCATACTGAATAGCAACTTCCTAGCCATCTGCCTAGTACATACATCAAGTGCTTCATCAAGATGTATAGCTTTACCATCAAATTTTGTTTAGTAAATATTTTACTAAGCAATATTTAAAATAAATATTATTTTACAGGTTTAATTATCAAACAAATGACTAAATTTCTACAGTATAATTGACTAGATGTATACATTTAATAAAAAAAAGCGTATTTAATATATTTAAAGTATTTAATGATGCGAAAATATATATACTGATAATTTTTTAATAGCATATATCTAAGCCACAAATAGTACATAGTTATGATGGTATAATTTGTCTCACATAAAATGGTATCGTATCATTTGTTGTAAAACTCTTTCCGAGTACTCTATGCAACCTCAAAGTAGCCAACTTGGACTGTACTCATTTACATCTTTAGCAAACAATTTATAAATGTAGTGTTTTATTACAGCATGCATAGGCTAAGTACTGAACGAATGTGTTCTACTGAAAATACCCTCTACTTGAAATCTTTACTACTTTACTTGATACGATACCATGAGCAATAGTAATATGGTGTAAGATTGAGTAGTATTTACTAATGAGAAAAATGTCACAAAAAAGTATAGCAATAAACATTTTATAATACGTATCAAAATCACTTGCCAGAGATTGAATGTAGGTTATAAATGACAAGTAAAATAAAATAACTATTTGGGGTTCAGTACAGCTATTTATTAAAACAATTTAATTAAAATCATACTATGTGTATGATTTAAAAATATATACGTTGGTCCATTACTGACAAATGTTATCAAACGTTTCGGCATACTTCCAGCATGGCGGAGTTTTGAGTGCAACTTGCTGCGTAGATTCGCTATATGTCTTATAACCATAAATAAATTAACTTTCGATCTAAATTTTCTATAAACTACTCATTTCAACCCCTATTAGATATTGTTATGTTGATATGTATTAATACAACTAGACTATGCATGAAAATTATTACTTCCAATTTCTAAAATACGTTATTACAGAATTTTAATTTACTTGCATGTTTTATTTAATAAATCTTAGTATTATAGTATTTTATTTGTAAATCCTTTATACGTAATAGTTCATAAAGTCTACTTAGCAGTCCAGAAAGCTGGTAACTGGTATATCTAAGCTATTCAGTAATTTTCAGCTACTGTTGGCACATACATTTTGTGTACCCGAGGTTGAAGGCTTGTTTACAAAGAAACAAAGAGGCCTATTAAAAATATAATCACTCTTTTGTTTTCCCCATTTAATTATACTTGTTGACACATAAGTTTTAAAATTGTAAAATAAGGTTTAGTAATTTGTATCTTAGTTTTACCAAACAAAATGATTTCTAGTTTTTACTGTAGATCAACTTTACGTTTTTATTACTCAATATGCCGTCAATGTATCAAGTTTATATTTTAATACGTGGTTGACAGAAGGATATTCTATATTTTTTATAAATTCAAAATATTAACTTTTCAAGAACAAATTTCTTATACATGTACTGAAACGACGTTTTCTGAGATTCTAAAGGTCGTAAAATGTTTTAAAGTGGAAACATGGTGAAAACTGATAAAAATTCCTTACTTTTTTGTTTTAACTAGGATAGACATTAATTAACCATATAATACAATTTTGAAACGGAACATTCAAAGAAGAAAACTTGGAAAATTAAATTTTTCATAGGCTTCTCAGTTTCTTAGTTAAAACATCCAAACTTGAATACACATAATTTTCACCAAAAGTAGACTTTACATATAAGTTTAATACGGTTAGTAAAATTGAATACGAGGGGACTGATATTTATTGTTAGAAAATGTTTTGTTATAAAATTTATCTTCAAAGTTCAAAATAAGTTTAATATCCACTTCCTAGTTCATACATGACTAGTATACTTACTCTTACTCCTGTGGCCACTCAAACCCAAGTGAATTAGTGAGTGTTTAATAGGGGGAAAGTTTGTGCCCCACGTACAGTGGTACTTACCCACGCGCCCGCCCCTACACGTACAGTGGTACTGACCCACCCACCCACCCCTACACGTACAGTGGTACTGACCCACCCGCCCGCCCCTACACGTACAGTGATACTGACCCACTCGCCCGCCCCTACATGTACAGTGATACTGACTCACACGCCTGCCCTTACATGTACGTACAGTGCTACTGACCCACCCGCCCTCCCCTACACGTACAGTGGTACTGACCCACGCGCCTGCCCCTACATGTACAGTGGTACTGACCCACCCCTAC